>CM072816.1:98191827-98410925 GCA_036937905.1 Salvia rosmarinus
CCGGAGCACCGCTTTGGGCAATTAAGAAACTAAACTTTGATCATCCAACCGCGCGAGAAGCTCGACTGCGCTAATGGCAGATGGATGAGTTCCGTGGTTCGCCTAGAATGCTAAGTTGTACAAAGAGCTAACTAAAGACGGCATGATAACAACATCGTACGGAGTTCTCACGGTCACAGTGTTACCGCTAACTACAGTGTTGAGGTTATTCCCCTGAAACTAAAATCAAGATGGTCGGGCCTTTTACAATTTTTCATGTAGACCCCATGGTGCTATAACACTCAAGAAGGAAAGTCGGGTCGTGGAGTTCCAGCTTCAACGGGCACACAAGATTATCATGGCGAGGTCGCTCATGAAGACCTCACCACTTTGAAAGACGCCGACCGGGTACCATGGGTCGCATGGTGATCAAGGCAAGCACTGATTGTACATATTTGTTTATTCCCTGCTATTGTTTGTTTGGGTTTTAAATAAATTGCTATAACTCATTAAAAAAAGAACTAGTTGTTTTGTAAATTGATATGTCGGAGTTTAGATTGCGGTGGTCGAGATATTCGAGCATCGTGTAATATGTGCTCCAAAAGAGGATTTTATGCAGTAGATAAAGGGAAATTTTAGCGGAATAGTGGTCCGAAGCGGAATTAATTCTTCACTATTGGGTTAAAAAGCCGCCCATATTCTTCACTTATATCCCACAACTACCCAACTCCCTTTGCTCTTCCTTTGTCCGCTGTTCTTACTACCCACGTCGCTTCCAAAATCCTCATAGCGATCTCACCTCTATCAATTCTCTCTCGAAAATTTTCGCAACCATGGTCAATCTCCGGCAGTCGAAGTTCAGAGGTTCCAAATAATGATCCAAGCACGCCTCATCATATCGACGAAGAATTATCACCGCAAGATCCCGTAATCGCACCGTTATTTCACGGACACCGCACTCGCCTCATCAAAAGGAAGGTTAGCCGAGAGAGAAAACTAAGGTGCGTAGAGATCGAACCGAGGTCGCCTAAGAAAGCAAGGGTAGATAAACCCTCAAAATCTAAGGCCACCAATCTATTCGAACATTCCTAAGTTCCGCGCGCCAGCGAGAACGATTTCGGTCAAATCAAGAGCATTGTGGATGGAGGCGGTTTCGTGCGTAATAAGGAAACTCCTATGTTCGCCGTGGAGCGACTTCTAAAGGAGGGCCGAGTTCACGGCGATTCCAGCGCCACCGATTACGCCCGTGAAAGAATTTGTATATCACTCCTCGCGGACAATGAGGGATTATCACCGTGGTCGAGTGTTTAATCCTATCTCCGAAACAATCAATGAGGTGTATAACCGATAACGCCGTGATGATGAGTATTCGGCAATGTTAAGAGAGCCCTCGCGATGATCTCGATGACGATATATCGACGGTGAAGGAACACAATGGGTCAGATCTCAAGGACGCCGATCCATGGCGCGCGTTAAAATTAAGCCCATCGTGGCTCCATTTCATTAAGAGCCGCATCCCCGCCCACTACCCATGACTCTTCAAGATTCGAGAACGGATGCCGCCTCGCGCATCTTCACGGAAGATCGGTTAATGTAGCGCGCTTAATTTGGCTGAGGTGGAAGCTGCGAAGAAGAAGGAAGGTTATTTTTCCTTCCCGATATCCCTATGCATAGGGCCGAGTCCCTATGATGATAATGAAGACCGCCAACGAGAAAGCTTATGACATCAAGGCCCCGACTCATCGCATGTTCGTGGCCCCGACGACTTCTCACCGCCACCGCAATCGCCGCCTCCCGCTGACCATCCGCCCAAAGGCAAGAACTCGCTTATCCAACAATGACATATGCCGAATGTCTATTGCGCAAGTCAAAACTTATGCGCGCTCACCGCAAAGACGACATCAAACGATTTCGCGTATCGCCGCAATGCGGACCGGCATAAGGGATTTCGATCGCCGCTCGGATGATGCCCGCCTTCCGACTTCCCAAAACGGTTGTTCACTCCATGGCCAAATCCGCAAACTTGATGAGGATTTCAGGCGCACTAAGAGAAGTGAGTTCGGCACAAACCCAAGCCGCAAAGAAGTCGCCCCTAGTGGCGATCGGTCAAATGAGCTCCGCATCGCCGCCGCCACCGATGGGAAGTCCTCGCGAAACTCAACTCGCTCGCCTCTCCCATCGCCTCGGTCATCCCGATGCGTCAGGTTGGGGCTGATCTCTCACTCAACTTGGTTTTTGTTTTTGTTTTCGCTGGTTTTTATCTTTTGTTCGCATGTGTGATGTTTATGAGACAACCAAGAGTGATGCCTCGGTTGGCAAAGGAATTGCTTAATGATGATTATTTCTTATTTTGTTTTAAAAAGGGAAATCGTCTTCCGACTCGTTGTTTATCTAAGTTTGATCCTTATTTTTGTAGGAGTACCATGGTTTGGGTATTTGATATTAGCTTTTATAAGAGTTAACCATTGCATAGGTAATCCTCACGACCCACATTTCGTATGAGTGCCTATCTTCCATTTTGGTTGGAAGTTCCCGAACAATTTATATGAGTATGTTAATAGGATAGGTGAGGCCATTTTGAATCGCTTGTGCCTTTCTTAGCCTACCATATATCATGATTTCCTAGAGTCCCTTTGAGCTATGCCTTTCTTTGAACAGCCATTTAAAATTGCACTCTCACATATATGTATCCATGATTCCTCGACCTGTAATTACTTAGAGTTCAATTTTATCACCGTCTCTTACAAAGTAGTCCATCAACCCCTATTTTTGTTATAATGTTCCAACATTGGACAATGTGAGTTTTAAGTTGGGAGAGGTAACTCTTAAGGATAAGGACACAAATATTCTTTAGATCAAAAAAAAAAATTTGGGAAAGAGGCGAGGCTATGATATGAAGCGAAAAGGAATTAACCAAAAAGGGAACAAATTCCAGTATAGGAAAGAAGAAGGTAGTTATAAAGCATGTTGAAAAAGAACGAGTAAGGATGCCCGGTGTTATGTAGCTACATTATCCCGAATAATCCTACCATTACCCAAGCCCAACGCTATAAGCTTTATAAAGACCTACTCGATTCATTATTGATATTACTCATGTTAAGTAGAGAGGATGACTAAATTGAATTGGAGACCTGCACTTGATAATCAAAATATGGTCATATTCAGAGAACAAGCATGGAAGATTCATGAAGGCTAATGTGCTTTGTACCTGTAATAATTGTAGTGATATCCTTGCAATATGAGGTGATTAATTAGATTTACAACGAAGGAATGAATGATTCTTGTGCTTTGAAAAAAAATCGGTGAAAGAGACTTTAGTTGATTAAGCCATCACCACCATTGTTAGAGCATCGTCTGTTCGTTTGTTTTGGTGTCTTGTAGCAGAGCATCACTGGACAGTAATGAACTAAGTTTGGGTGTGATAACTCTTGTAAAAGAGTTATTATAGGCCTTTTAATGATAAAAGTTCTCGGTGTTGTATGTTCTCGCTCGTCTGCTTGTCCTGCTTGCATGTGTTTGTCTTGTTTTCGTGTGGTGCGATAGATTGAGTCGCTTGGGATAAGAGGTATTTTGTGCGTTTATGCTTTATTTTATCAATTTGCGTAAAGGAAGAGGGAAATAACAAGGAGGCAAGGTTGTTCTCGAGCGCTGAGTCAGAAGCAAGACGCGAGTCAGAAGCACAAGACGCGACTTGTAAGCAAAGTACGCGAGCTCGAAGCTAAGTGTTCGAACTCCTCAAGAAGGTTGAAAGTGGAAGCGAGCTCATAAACAAGTCGAGCTCATGACGGAAGTTCACTCGTAGTATGAATGAGCTCGATTCATAAAGCAAGTTCGGACTCGTTAGCAATGTCAAGCCCGTAAAGCGAGCTCGGGTAAAGCGAAATCACGGCCGCTTACGGGAAGCAGCGAAGTAGCATGGAAAGTCCGGGTTAACAACGAGAAGAAATCAACACGGCCACGCGGCGCGGTACAGAATTTAAAAGAGACACGCTGCTCGCCCGCCGAGCTAATCAAAAGAGAAAGGATCGTGGAACAAGGCCGGCAGTACGCCCGCACTCAAAAGCACGAGGTTGTTATTAAAAGGAGTTGGCAACAATCGAGGGCATCGAATCGACAATCAACAACCGGGAGTTGGAGAGGAGAAGAAAGAAACATCCGAGAAAAGAAGGGTGAATTTTAGAGGAAGTCATCGAAGAGACGATCATCCAAGAGCTAGCACACGATTCCGACAACTAAATTTTTATCATTTCTTTAAACCTTGTTAATTTGTTATGGTCTATTTGTTTCAAAATTGTGAACAAATCGCTATGAGCTAAATCTTTACGACTTGATTCCTCGAGGAAACCTATGCTCGCGACGAGCCTCGCTCACGCTTGTCTTGCTAAATCACTATTGCTTTGTTGGGATTGTTTTATCTTACTTGTGATTGATCACCATTAGTCGATCTTAGTTTTATAATTGCCGGAAAGTTATTATAGAATGGAAAACAATAGAAGACGGAAGAACATGATTTTAATGTTATGGTGAATAGATAGAATATGCATTTACCTTGCATGGCAAATATGAATGAATTAGTAATGATATTCTCAAGAGCAGCTCGATATAGGAATATAGGCGGATCTATAGAATATAATCTAGATTTGGAAAATACTAAGAATCACGGAGTTCATGTCATAGACGATGCAAAGATAATGTTGAGATTATTAGAAGAGAGTGGGTGAATCGGAGATCAAGTCTGCTTTCACCTTGATAACAAGAATCTCCTCGTTGTCTGTGTCATTGTTCACTTTGCCGGTCAAGTCGCTTAATTTCAGTCACGGTGTTTTTATTCTAATTGCACTCAGTTCGACATCTTCCTTATTTTGCAAAATTACAATCTACGTGATTTAAAAGTGCATTCCCTGGATCGATTCGAATACTCCAGACTTTGTTGATCTGCACTGCCGATAGTATATTCACATCAAAACCAAACAACAAGATACTGGGAATTGCCTCGCCCTTGATTCCAAATTTTCATTGGTCATCTCGCCACTTGTGTCTCAATCATCTTTACTTGTTTTCCAGGGCTATCAATGTTGTTAAGGCGCTGATCGTGTTTCTAGAGCTGCTCAAATTATTCCCAAACCGCTGAATCAATATTTTATTGAGCCACAATTTATTGGTAACTCACACGATTTGTGATTGCACCAATACTGCATCATCTCTTCAAGGTTCGCTTGGGCTCCACTATCATTCCATTATTAAAAAGAAAACCGTGGTACTACGAGCATTCTCGCATCGCATAGGAAAATTTGGGTGATTCCTATTATTGATGATAGGGGTTCCCACTCGATTTCCTGGCCATTACTCATTTGGTCACATATCAACCTCCTCGATATTCTCGCCATGGCCACAAACATTCGCCCTTTCCTCCTGGCCAGACTTTCTCAGAGAGTGGATTTCTAACAAATCATCATACTTATCGTCTAACTCGCAGCAGCCCACTCTTCCGACTACTGCCTCCATCGCCATCGGTAACCGCTGATGTCATCTCTCAATTATTCTCAATGCTTTATCTATTCCTCGATGAAGATCCTCCGGCTGAAGCATTTACAATGCTCCGGTGTTAGCATTGAGTCAATCAGAAATTGGGTTACTTGTCCTGTGTGAAACCCATGCCGTGGAAACTTTGAGCGTGTTTCAATCGCCTCAAGCCTCAACACGACTCATCTCCCAATTGTGAAAACGGGAGATCTGCAACGATTTTCCGCTGGCGTGGAAAGTATTGATAGGAATTTCTCGCACACTGTTCCCATGTAGTGATTCTCGATCCGTCCAAGCTCTTGAACCACTCTTTCGCTCGACCCAGCAAAATATAAACATCCGCATCCCGATGGCATCACCGCACTCCATTCTTCGATAGTATCACATATAATGGAATGCCTCTAAACGTGCATTGGGTCTTCAAGAACCCTCCCCAAACCGCCTCCGATTGTATCATGCCGATGGTAGCTTTAACTCGAATTATTCGCTGACGTCCCCATCCTCCACCTGAACCGATCCCAATGGCTCGTATACGTGGTTCAGCGTACGGGTTGTGCTCGCCCACCCAACCGCCCATCTCGATTATTCAACGCCACTAGGCCGCATCGCAGCCTTAATCTCTTCCATCTCGCCATTCTATCATGGCCTCCTGTCTCTCCGCCATCGCTTTGTCGTTTTCTTTCACTCTCTTATGTGATCTTCAATCTCAAGATCCAAATGGATAATTTCTTTCCTTGGGATCTTGTAATCAGCACGCATGCAGAGATAAAAATCAGATCGATCTAAGAATCAACACAAAATAATAAAAATTCTATTTTTTTAATAAGCTCGAATTAATAACTACAATCCGAAAATTATCACTACGCATCTAAACACTCAAGAACGGCGCCAAATTTGATCGCTATAATTTTACCAAAATAAATTGATAGTAAACAAGTATATATATTTGATCCACAGGATCATGACTCGAGAACACAAGCAAGTAATTAACACATAATCTTGATTATTCAGCAACAAAATATCAAGAGAGATAGAATAATAAAACTAGACTCAAAATATAAATAGGAATAAAATCGATAGATAAGATCACCTGGATGATTTAACCAACCGATTCCACAATTAACCTATTAACTGCTTACCAATTTAATCCACATTTATATTAAGGATCACTAATATAACTATAGTTTCCGTCAGATACCCTAGTAGTAGGTTAACCTAAACTCATCTCGTCGGGTCTCAAGAGAAGTAAGCTAATTACCAAAAGCACACAAAGATTTAACCTCCCAAGCTCACCTATCTCCGCCAGTTCATCGATTATGCAATTAATTCCGCCAGACATCAATCACATAACTAGTATGCATCAATATCGCGATACCAACACATGAGAATTAAAGCAAAGAATCATAAATCATAAACTGGACGGCAAAACAAGATCAGATAAATTATATAAATCTAGTCGACATACAACCCTAGATCAATAAGGAATTTAGCTACATAATTAAATTACTAAAGCAATAAATAAATAAGAATAATATAAACAATCAAATTAATAAAACCGTAGGAATCCACGAAACAATCAGAGCGATCGAATCCGAAATAAATCAACTTGAAATCAAAACTGACTAATAAGAAACGAAAAGAAATCTCAAAGCTAAACTCTATTCTCGAATAAAACGTAAAAGAAATAAATAAAAGAGAACAATGTGTTCAGATCGGAAAGCCTCGCCTCCCCTGTAATGCGTAGGCTCAATTCGACGTCTCGATACTATATACGCAACCCTAGTTATCGCCCGCGACACGTGCTCGTGAGGAAGGCCGTGAAAGAAACTCACGAGAAGACCCATCGCGCTAGATTCGTCATGAAGCTTTTTCACAGATTAACTCGCAAGAAAAGTCATGCCATCTGCAAGTGGTGGCCATTTGCTCCTCTCTAGCTTTGCTGTGAGAGAGCCTCTTGTGATTACATGTCACGGGCATCCATAGGCTGAAAAACATGGTTTCTCAGAGTTTTGCCTTTGACCTTTAAGTGCAGCAAACTCGCGAATCGTTTTTTCTGCGTGACTCACTGTTTTGTTCCGCTCTCTCTCCGACCCCGACACATCCGCTTGGCCTATGGACTCTATCAAGATGCTCTTAAAATAGTAAACTTTGCAAATCCATCCTTTTCAAATCCATTTCATCATATTCAACGCGTTTTCAAATGCTTCGCACGAGCTCAGTTCTAGTGATTCCTCTTATCGTGATCCACCTTTTTATATCAAAACCCGTGCTAAAATGACATGAAATACACACAAGATAATATCTTCCAAGGTAAACATAAATATATCGAAAGACAAAATATATAAATATAAATAATGTGCTTATCAAGTGCACGATCCAAACAAGCTAGATTACATTTTCCCTATTACATAGAGAATGTCTCGCATTATTTGATATTATACATATGATGTGGGGACCATATAATTTAATGTTCGACAATGCTAAATTTATGGTCATTGTGGTCGAGGATTACATTCATATTTGGACGATTTGATTAGCAAGGATCAAGTCTACTCGTCATAAGCGCTTTATTAAAATGGTGAAGACGATTTGATAAATCCATTAAGTTTGTGCGAATCGAATGGGTCCGAGTTCGTTAATACGAATACGAGGGAATTTCGGCTCGATAATGGAATAATACACCAAAGATCATGTGTTTACTCACCACAAAAATGGAATCTGAGCCTGGCCATAGAAGCTTGTTGCGATAGCAAGGCCTTGATGTTCGAGAGTAGTCTTCCTCCCAAGTTTTGGTCCTATGCTTTATTCATGGAAACTTGTTATCGAATAGTCACGAGTCGACTCAGTGGAAATGTCCATTCTATATATCAGATGGAAGGAACCCCAATGGATTCGCTCATCCATTCGATGTTCGCCTATGTTGTCGATACTTCTCCTCGTAGGAAAACTAGGTTTACCCGCCTCGAGGATCTATCTTGGATATTTAATTCACCATACATGATTATATTCCTAGCATGTGTCTATATAATTAATCAACACGTAGGGTTTTCTCGTGTTTACCTCAACTGCTGGGATGAACGATCGATCGGATCGAGACTCGTGCTTGATCTGGATCAGATCCCGCCGCCCAATCTCCAACGCCGAGGAGGACGATCTATGGAGAATACTACAAGAAATCACCTCAACCCTAGCTAATTTTCGAGAATCTCACTAGATGAGGGACTAAAATTATGCTCTCAAATTTTGGATTAACCTCAATCTATCTCTTACCTTATATTTATAATGCACTACCATAATCCCATATGGAAAGGATTATTACCATAATCGTATATGGAAAGGATCTATGCATATCCCATAAATATAATAATATCCTTATAGATAAAGAGAATCAAATCCTTTCTTTACTGTGGTTGAGTGCGCCGATTTCATCAAGAGTTACGGCCCGACGGGCCACCAGTGGATCAAATGCAAGGAATAAAGATGGGCCTCAAATAAATTAATTATCTTATGTTCAAATTCTGTAACATAAATTAATTTATAAACATTTATTCATGCCACTGAGAATAAATGCCGACTTATTCCTTTATTGCGAAGTTGAGCTCAAGCTTGCACTTGACATAACGAATCCTCGTATTTAAGATATCGAACGTCCATTAATAATTTATAGCATTCTGATCGCTTAAAATAATTAATATCTTTAATTCCTAAGTAGTACCACTCAACCTTATTATTGTACTCGAGCTAACTCAACTCGCAGGGTTTAGTACAATAAACCTTTGAGCTCCTTAAGGGACGCCATCATCCTAAACGGATACGGTGACTGACACGATAACTAGCATGACATACAAGCACGCCACCACCCAAGATGCGGAGAATATCGTTAGAACATATAACCTCACCCATAACAAGTCAAAGTGATGGTCAAGAACTCATACTCACCTAATACCTTATCGAGATTTAGATCATCGTAAGTCACCGAGATCTGGGTTCTTCACTACGGTCGATAGAAGAACTCATCTCACTATGATCCTTCAATACGTCGAGACGCATGCCGGCATAGACAAGCAACCAAGTCAAGTCACTTCTTCTATACCGCAGCCTATACCGACAACTCGTCCTCAAGTTGTCTCACCGTGAAACTTTTTATATCTCATTGTTTGACCAATCATACGCACTCGTGATCTTCTACACCGTCGATGATCTAACTTATATATGAGATAAGGGACATGATATATGCAATCAAGTATACAATTCAGATAGAGATTGTAATAGTGGTAATCAGAAACATTGTATACAAGCTCAACCAAAACCGCTTTCAAGATACAAATCCAACAATCTCCCACTTATACTAAAGCATACTTTAGTATACAATGTGTCTCTACTAGCTATTACAAACAAAACCATCACTTTGCTTCTCCCACTTATACAAAAGTTTCCTTTCTAAGTGGGTGCCATCAAGCGCAATCCAAGTCCTCTAACGTGTCCGTCAGAGACTTTTGCGGCAGCTCTTCGTGAATGGATCCGCTAGGTTATCCTTCGATCAATCTTCTCAATCAAGACGCCACCTCGCCTAACGATTTGTCATGACATGGTACTTTCTCTCTATGTGTTTGGTCGCCTTGTGGGTCCGTAGTTCCTTCGAGTTTGCCATCGCACCCGAGTTATCACAAGAACTATGATACTCTTGGGCAAACCAGTACCACATCTAGATCCACGAGGTAGTTCTTGAACCATACAGCCTCTTTAGAAGCCTCAAGCGGCTACATATTCGGCTTGCATGGTAGAGTCCGCAATGCATCGCCGCCAGCACTCCGCCAGATACGGCCCACCTCCCAAGGTAAACACATAGCCCGAGGTGACTTTTTCTCATCACGGTCGACTTGGAACCGAATCAGATAACCCAAAGGCATTAGACTATCTCGCATGGTAAACTAGCCTATAATCTCGAGTCCTTTTCGTACTTGAGTATATGCTTCTTCGCAGTCCAATGAGCTTGTCCAGGTTAGATCGATATTCAGCTACTATGCCTACCGCATAGCGTATATCGGGCCTCGTGCATAGCATTGCGTATATGAGACTTCCTACTAGGGAAGCGTAAAGAACTTGTCTCATTTCCTCTATCTCCTTTGCATTCATAGGTGATCATGCCTTAGATAAAGGAACGCCATGTCCGAAAGGTAGCAATCCTTTCTTGGCGGTCCGCATACTAAAACGAGTAATCACAAGATCAATGTAAGACGCCCGAGATAAGCTCAATATTTTCTTTTGCGATCTCTGTAAACCTTGATCCCAAGAATGTACGCGCATCTCCTAAGTCTTTCATTTGAAACCGATCGATAACCAACTTTACGCCTCGATAACAAATTTCACGTTGTTGCCAACTAGAAGAATGTCATCTACATAAAGTGCAAGAAATACCACATCACCGCTAACATCTAACCGATACACACAACTCTCGCTAGGCAACTGGTAAATCCATAGGACTTTACCACCTCGTCAAATCGTAAGTTCCATGATCGGAGGTTCGCTTAAGTCCATAAATGGACTTCTTAAGCTTCCATACTAGATGCTCTTCACCCTTTACCACATAACCTTCGGGTTGCTGATATAGATGTCCCTACCTTCCTCAAGGTAACCGCTTAGAAAAGCGATTTTAACATCCATTTGCCAAACCTCTAGTTCAAGTGGGTCGCTATGGACGTAAGAATTGATGGACTTGAGCATTGCTACGGCGATAAGGTCTCATCGAAATCGATGCCCTCAATGAAAGTGTACCTTTCGCCACAAGCCTCGGCTTTAAAAGCCGAAACCTCTCCATCGAATCTCTTCCTTTGTATATCCACTTACTACCTACGGCTTCCTCGCCATTTGGTAGAGGTGTCTTTCATATACATCCATAGCCGCATGGACTCCATTTCTAAGTCCATAGCGTGTGCCATGATTTTGCATCAATGTCTCAGATCGCCTCCTCAGTATGTCCATGGGTCGATTATTGCCTGCTCGCTTCTCGGGATTAAACCAAGATTCTTCCACGAACATAAATCGCCGGGTCGACGAACAACCCTCCCACTCACGCATTTCGAGGTTCTACAGCACTATGGCAACGTGGGTGCGTAAACTTGTGGTTCTCATCTGCACAACATGCCGGGTAGGTACCACTTGCACGGTCGGTATCTCCAAGGAACTCGACCCACTTCAATTTCTTGAAGTGTCCGTGTCGATCCTCCCACTAGACTCGACATCTCGCACCTTCGCCTAATCGGTGGTGGAATACGATCATCTTCTAATTCTTGAAGAATGATTTCAACTTGGATTTATGATTTTTCATGTAGTCTTCTTCAAGAATCGAGCATTAGTGCTAATAATGATCTTCCGATCCTTAGACTATAGAATAAACCACCTTCGCCCCTCTAGATAGCCAATAAACAGCCTTGCGTCGATCTAGCCTCCAACTTGTCGCCTTCTTGTTCAAAGACGCAGCCGGATCGCCCATATCCTTATGTGGTTTAAACCGGGCTTGCGCCAAACCACAACCTCGAAGCGGTCTTTTCGACCGACTGACGGTACTAGATTCAAGAAGTATGCCGTCGCTTCTAAGCATACCCCGTAACTAAATAGGTAATGTAGCATAACTCATCATAGATCTAACCATTTCCAAAAGAGTCATATTTCTTCGCCCGACACACCATTTTGTTGTGGTGTGTCTTATGTGAAGGCGCTGGGATGTAATCCCACACTTCACTAGATAGTCCATAAACTCACATCGAGGTATTCGCCACCGAGATCGCACCGCAGTGACTTGATACTCTTACCTAGCTTCGCTCCACTTCCGCCTTTAAACTCTTTGAATTTCTCAAAGCATTCAGACTTGCGAGGCAGTATATACGATCCGCACCTTGAGTAATCACAATGAAAGTGACAAAATACTGCATTCTCCACGAGCTTGTGTGTACATCGTCCACACAGTCGAATGGACTAACTCCAACATTTTTTGGCTCTATAACCCTTCGCTTTGAAAGGTCCGGACGACATCTTACCTTCTATACTGTGATTCGTAGACCGGGAACCGAGTAATCCGTGAGATTACCCAATGCTCCATTCTTAGCCGCCTGATCCTATTTAGATTGATGTGACCTAATCTAAGATGCCAAAGAAAAGTGGTGTCATCTTGCGAATAAAACTTTCTTTTTTAGGTTTGTAGAAGATGCAACATAGTTATAGTATTATGTTTTGCGTAAATAGTATAAAGAGAATTATATAACGTACAACACGTATAACTTCGCTATTTCTTATGATAGAAACACCATGATCGATGCTATAAACACACTCAAATTCACTCGCAATCGTACGAGGTAATCGTAACGTGATAAGTTAACACGAGTCGTCTCTCAAGGAAAACTTAACAGGGCTATTGTTCGTGTCATGCACAGAAAGCGATTAAATCCTAAACATTCTAATAACAACGGGGGTTGAACATGCAAGAATTGAAATACGGAAAATTAAACAGCATCCTAAGCTAGGGGTCATCAATCCCGAGCTAAACTAATAAAGTTAATAAATCTAAACTAGGGTTGTCAATCCCTAGTCGAACTATGAAAGCGATAAACAAAAGCATATGCAATTCTATTATTCATAGGGTTTGTCAATCCCTAATCTAAATCTAATTGCAAATAAAAACATAATCATCAATCCATCTCCAAGAACAGGAATTAATCGAAAGCAGTAAATCATTAAGCATATTAAATCAACGGAACATGAAAATCCAATCCACTGTCACTATGGAATTGAATCCAACAAAAACCATCACACAAAAATACTATGAAATTGATCCGAAAGAACTGGCAAATCCCAAGAACATAACTTGATAAATTAAATCATTCAAATGATGAAAATAAGAATAACAATTAAATCTATAATTTATCTCAGATTTGTGTCATCAAGAACTCGGAAGAAGGCTTAGTGAACAGCCTCCGCGGGTCATGCGTGAGAAAAGTAGTGACTCGAGCCACCTTGTAAAAGACCTAGCGCGATATATATATTAAATAGGAGTGAGCGCCGGTTTGTAATGAGCGTGAGCTCGAAACATTCTCGCCATAGAGAACGCCGGTTGAGTTGAGCGCATGAGGAAAATGGAGAATGCGCTACTGAGATGGGCTGAAGATGAGCGCGCTTGGGTTGAGAGGGCGCTGGAGATTAGGCTGAAATTGGAGGCCGAGCGCCGCTGATGCGTATGAGCGCCACCGAGCTACCGGAGTGAGCTGAGCGACCGGAGAAGACGGCGCTGAAGTGTGAAGGCAAGCAGGTGAACCGCACTCAAAATTGATGAACGCGCTGAAAATGGTGGAGAAAAGGGCTGAGCGGGCGCTCATGCGTGAACCGGCGCTGGGTGTGCCGGTTGAGCGCGGGCGCGCGGCGCGGGCGTGCGGGCAACACTGCTTTGCGCAGTGTTTTGTTTTGGCCTGCTCTCCTTTGTTTGAACTCCGATTTGCGCACGGTTTTCGCCACGGACTCCTATCACAACGTAATTTACTTTATGAAGGATAAAACCTTGATTCCTTCTCCAAAATTCATGAGAATCATTGAAAGTGTTCAGCGCCGGCGCGCGACTTGGGCGAGCGGAGTGCACGTGCGCGACTTTGAAGATTTGGCCTGCTCTCCTCGTCTCGAACTCCGATTTGCGATCTGCTTTCTCCTATGAACTCCTGTCGAGATGCTCTTCAATTATATTTGATTCTTGATAGATACAACTCATCCTATTTTCTTCCGTTTTCCTACAAAACATCGAGACGAACGAAGTAAGTCCGAATCGATAAATAATAATTGAACCAACGGCATAAATAGGATAAACTAAAGAAAATGACACGTAAAACAATACCAAGAATCATCACAAAATCATACCAAACAACTCCCCCATATTTATCCATTTGTTTGTCCTCAAGCAAAGTATATACAAATAAGAGTCGAAAGATAACTCATGCAACTTAACCCTTATTCTAATCAATCAAACCTTATTGCATTTCCCCCACACTTGGTATTTACGAATTCAAAGATAAAGTGAAATAAATCAAGAACGACAATTGATTTTCAATAAATAAAAAGGTAATCTCTGCTCAGACCCAACTCTCCGTTAGGGGTGAACTAACTAATGTGGTCACATTTAGCAACAAGTTTCTTTTATAAAGCACAAAGAATGTTTTAACAGATTTTGGAATAATATTCGAAAGGTGCATTCTCGATGAACTCGAGTCTCCTAACGTGGTTTCCCATGTCCATTTCTCAAATTACGAGAAAGAGGGACATAATCTCATCCTCCATTTCAACAATCTCAACAAGATACTGGAGCTTTCATTCTCCTCATTTTCTACTTCTTTTTCATATTTTTTTTTTATATATAAAATGAAACAAGTATATAGGCAACCACAATGTTAACACTCCCCCTAACATTAGCCGGACAAATCACATCAATTTCCCCCTATTCAATTTCTATCAATCACAGTCTCGTCAATTCACATTATACTCAAATCATATATCACCAAAAGATTCGAAATTCAAAATCAATTTGATCAATACCACGTAGTTCAGCTTGCACAAATCAAGATCCTAACTTACTCGTGATAGACAAAGCTTACGCTCAAACAATCAAAATAAGCACAAGGGCACGCTATTGCCGTCACGAAAACAATATATCACGCCACACAAAACCGAGCAAACATCCCCACATTTTAAATCGAGCATCGCCCCAAAGGCTCAAAACATTAAAAGCTCAAAATAACCATAGAGGATGATACTCCTCGATAATCGATTTAATGTGCGATGTAAAGTTGAAGCATCCCACTTCATCTCACCGCATACCTTTCCAGATCCGAGCAAAACAAACTCAACAACAACAGATAGATCAACAAGAACAACAAAACAAGATGCATAAAAGAAAGAAAGAAAAGCAATAAAATTGTGGGTAAACTCCCACGTAGTACTCCGCTTAACGTCGTGAGTCCGACATGTTATACCAACAACGGACTATCCATAGTCCTTCACCGCAGAATACCATCTCACCCAGCATCAAGAGAACCTTATAAGAACAGTAGGATAGTAAAGAAAGCAAGTAATACATCAATTAAGCTCAAATCAAACATCCTATTTTCCAAAGTAAAATAAATAACTTCAACTCCTACAAAGACAATACTTTGTAAATTAAGATGTTGACAAATTATAGAAATTACATCAACCTCGACCTTTCTTCATCCTCCTCCAAGTGTTTGGGTAGCTCTTCCACCTCCGTGAGTGGGTTTTAGCATGTCATCAACTTCGAGTGCCCACTCTTCCTCGCCACCGTCAGGTATCAACTTCCTCGTGGCTCGATTTTGCTCCTCATCCCCACGTGCCCATTCTTTATCAATTTCCACCTCCTCCGCTGCAGCTGCTCTCTTGTGTCTCCCACCACATCTTCAACAATTGGGTCACTTTCAAGAACAAGGACCGCCGGACCGACCGGATTGGTTTGAAGTTCCTCACAGACGTTGTTGATACTCAAACCACTTCGCAGCAACCCATCCCACTTGTTCCTCTAAACGCCAAGAGTTGCGCTCTATCATCTAATGGCGAGCTCGATGGTCAATGGTCGCCTGAGCCTCATAGCGAGCTTGAGGCCCCCTATCGCATCTTGTTGCAGCAACTCGTCCAAATTTCTCACCATCATTTCTAATTTTGCTTGCAAGCCGATTTTGGTGTCACAAGATCCAACTTTTGACGAACTTATCATCCCAAGTCGGCATTCGAGGCGGAGGTGGTCATGGGTATGATTATGTGGAAGCGGAGGCGGGCTGTGTGGATATGAGTACCGAGGTGATTGTTGTGGGTACTCATATTGAGGTGGAGGATGGGTTGCTCCCAAGAGGCGCCAGTAGGATTGATCCTCATAGTCTTTGGAGGCGCTTGTTCCCAATAGGGATTGGAGGCTTGATCTTCATAGTACGGTGGAGGTGGTTGATCCCAATATGGATTATAGGCTTGTTGCTCGTGATAGGATCATACGCTGATGCTCGTAGCCTCAACGGACATCCCTCGAAAAATCGACTGGGCCCTTCTTCAAAGAAGAATTTGCCCAATATGGGAAGCTTCTCCCCACCGCTGACCACATTCGCATCACCGGTAACCCCGCATTAATGCACACCAACAACAAAAACAAGATCACATGCACCGTGGGAGAAAATAACGAAATGTAACAAAAAGAAAACACAGAAAACAAACAACACAAACAATACGCTTAAAGTTTTCACTTCAACGGCGCCAAAATTGATCGATGCTATAAACACACTCAAATTCACTCGTAATCGCATTTAGGTAATCGTAGCGTGATAAGTTAACACGAGTCGCCCTCAAGGAAAACTTAACAGGCTATTGTTCGTGTCATGCATGTAAAGTTATTTAATCCTAAACATTCTAATAACAACGGGGTCGAATATGCAAGAATTGAAATACGGAAAATTAAATAAAGATCCTAAGCTGGGGTTGTCAATCCCGAGCTAAACTAATAAAGCAATAAATCTAAACTAGGGTTGTCAATCCCTAGTCAACTATGAAAGCGATAAATCAAAGCGATAAACAAAAGCATATGCAATTTATTATTCATAGGGTTTGTCAATCCCTAATCTAAATCTAATTGCAAATAAAACATAATCATCAATCCATCTCCAAGAACAGAATTAATCGAAAGCAAGAATCATTAAGCATATTAAATCAACGGAACATGAAAATCCAATCCATCGTCACTATGGAATCAATCCAACAAAACCATCACACAAAATACTATGAAATTGATCCAAAGAACTGCAAATCCCAAGAACATAACTTGATAAATTAAATCATTCAAATGATGAAAATAAGAATAACAATTAAATCTATAATTTATTTGTATTTGTGTCGCTGCCTGAAGAACTCTGGAAGAAGGCTTATGAACACCTCAGGTCACGTGAGAAAAGTAGTGACTCAGAGCCACCTTGTAAAAAGACCTAGCGCGCATATATATATTAAATAGGAGTGAGCGCCGGTTTGTAATGAGCGTGAGCTCGAAAACATTCGCTTCATAGAGAACGCCGGTTGGAGTTGAGCGCGAGGAAAATGGAGAATGCGCTACCGGAGATGGGTCAAGATGAGCGCCGTTGGGTTGAGAGGCGCTGAGATTGGGCTGAAATTGGAGTGCCGAGCGCCATTGATGTGTGGCGAGCGCCACCGATCACGGAGTGAGTTGAGCGCATACCGGAGAAGATGGCGCTGAAGTGTGAAGGCAAGCAGTGAACCGCGCCAAAATTGATGAACGCGCTGAAAATGGTGGAGAAGAGGCTGAGCGCGCGCATGCGTGAACCGCGCTGGGCGCAGGGGTTGAGCGCGCGCGGGCGACACCGCTTATGCAGTGTTTTGTTTTCGCCCGCTCTCCTTTGTTTGAACTCCGATTTGCGACGGCTTTCGCCTTACGGACTCCTATCACAACGTAATTTACTTTATGAAGGATAAAACTTTGATTACTTCTCCAAAATTCATGAGAATCATTGAAAGTGTTCAGCGTCGGCCGCGACTTGGGCGAGCGGAGCGCACGACGCAACTTTGAAGATTCGCCCGCTCTCCCTCGCTCCGAACTCCGATTTGCGATCCGCTTTGCCTATGAACTCCTGTCGAGATGCTCTTCAATTATATTTGATCCTTGACAGATCTAATTCATCCTATTTTCTGCCGTTTTCCTGCAAAACATCGAGACGAACGAAGTAAGTCCGAATCGATAAATAATAATTGAACCAACGGCATAAATAGGATAAACTAAAGAAAATGACACGTAAAACAATACCAAGAATCATCAAAAAATCATACCAAACACACCACTAACAAAAATAACAGAATATCCATGAGTAAATAATTTGAAACAGAAACAAGGTTCCGCCGAAAATCCGCACATATAAAACGCTTTCAAAACTAAAACTGTTGTCCCAAAACATAAAGAAACATCTCCAACTCGCAACAGCCTCGACTTTCGCCGTGTTGCCCATGGAGATCGTTATCTCGCCATTAGCTAGCTCCTTGTCCGCAGAACCCCTCGCAAGGTGTAACAAACATGATCAACAGACTCAGATCTACTACCCAAGAACGGGTAGAACAAGTAGCTAAACATGTTTTCACATTAAAGCAAACGGCGACTCGAGCCTTGAGCATAGGGCACTTAGCCTTCCAATGCCCGCCCACCGCAGACTGAAGCATTTGCCCTTCTCCTTGCTTCTTCAAACCTCCGTGGCGCCATGTTCTGCTCCCATTACTCCCACTTCTTCCTCGCTTCTACCACCTTTGGTGCCCCTTTTCTTTTCCATTTTGCAACGGAAAATTTGGGCCCTTAGATGTGCTAGCAAGAGCATGTGCTCCTTTTCCCATAACCTTCCGCAGCCTACGAGATCATTAAGCAACCGACTAAGTGTATACTCGGTCTTTCTCATGATCGCATTCACACGAAAGTTCTCAAAAGACTTGGGTATTGAGGATGATATCGACCTTGGCTCACCACAATACCTCCTCCCAACCGATCAAGACTATCCATGAGATGAGTCATGGGAGACATGTTCATGGACCGAACTTCCTTCTTCCATCTTACACGCCAAGATTTCTCTCATTGTGTGGAAGCGATCGTCTCGATCCGATCGCCCAAACTTACCTCGAGACTGACCAATTATCGTCAAGCCTACCATCGATCGATGTCATGCAATTGCAAGCCTTGGACATAGTAGTCATCATATAGATTTAGCCATATTGTTCGACTTATTCCAAAGTCTCGCCGACTCTCGCTTCATTAGTCGATGCGCCAAGAAGGGCATCGGGTTTAGGAGAGTGAGAACAAACATGTGTTCTTCAAATGATAAGAACATATTTCATGTTTCGCTTCCACTCGATAAAATTTGGACCGGATAACGGATTTTGTGCGAGCATATTGATAATCGTGTAAGAGATATATCCGAAACGATAATGAAAAACACATAAGTATACGATCGCACATAATTGTGAATAATAATATTGTAACCTTTGATAAAACAATATTAATTGAACCTCCAATCGCCCAAGGAATCCCATATGCAAGCCACGCGTGTGGACGCTTACATGATCCCTCGACTGCACTAAAATATACCTTTTAGTCGCTTAATTTCAACCATGTCAACTTAACCTTATGACAAATGAAATTAACGATTGACCTTACTAGACCACATCACTATCGCAAGAAGGGACTTCATGGAAGTTGTACTCGAGGTGATGTCTAAGTAATGACCACATTTTTAACAAAGAAAATGAATTCTTAGAATCGCATACTCACCAGACCATACCGCCCAATCCAAATTATTTTGTTATCTCATTTTAAATCTATCTCTAGAGAACTTATGAAAATCGCACATGCAAGTCACGCTGTGGACGCCACACGAAACTCCCACTTCCCAATAGATTTAAAAGGTTTTATTTAGAAATCTCATCTAACAAACTTATGATAAACAAAGGTAAGCAAGCCACGCGTGTGGATCGCCACTCACAAAGGCGTGTATCACTTTGTTTAGAGATCAAAAGTGGAGGTCTTGACATTTTAATTTGAAAAATTAATTTGTCGGGTTGTTGCTTAGTCATTTTGTTCAAAAGGTTTGTCCATGCAGATCACGTAATCCTAGCATGCTTTTCTATAGAACTCAACATGTAAAACATGCTTGCGTAATTCTAAAATATGCTTGAAAACGCGATAAACCTAGCATGCTTACTATGCGCACTTAAATACGTAAAACACTTAAAGGTTTGTCAACGTAATTTAAACATACATAGCATGCTACCGCATAATTTAAACATCCACCATATGCAATGAACGATAAAAATAAAATAAAACGCTCATCGTGGCCCACTCGTGAAACCTCGCACATTCCTCGCCTAATCTATTACATAGAATGGCAAAGCATGCACTAAACTTGAAAACGGGCTCGCGTGCACGGGCACGGATCGGATTCGCCAACAGATTCGGTCGGAAAACTGCTCACTGGAAAACGGGTCCGGGCCTAAAATCGGGTCCGGGCCGGGTTGGCCCAATGGGTTGGGCTAGGGCACAGCCCACGCACGCGCCAAAGACACATTCGCCGCCCATTCTCGCACCGCCGCAGCCCCCGCCCACACCCCGCCGAGGAGATGCCGAGCCGCCGAGAGCCGCCGCGGCGCTTGCGAAGCGTCGTAGCCGGGCGCTGCTCGCTGCTGCCGAGCTGCTCCCGAAGGCCGCCGGCGCCCGCACAAAATCGTGACGCCTGCCGCCCAAAGCCGCCGCAGCCTCGCACACTTTGAGGTTCCGCGCGCCTCGTGCCGAGGCCGCCGAGCGCCACCGAGGCCTCGCGTGATTCGCGCGCCGCGCCGCCGCGCTACCGCCGAGACGCGCTGAGGTTTCCGTGCGCTATTTTCCGAGCGCCGCCGAGGCTCCCGCAGCAAGTCGCGCGCCAGACGCCCACGCCGCATGCCGCGCACCACGCCCGCCCGCCCGGTCCGCTGCCGAAAATACGCGACGCTGGCGACGTGATCGCGAGCGCCGCGCACGCCAGCAGCAGCCGCCGCGCACGCCGCCCCGCCGCGGCGCCTGTGTTTCGATGTCCTTCTTCGCCTCGCTCTTCGTGCTTTCGTCTCGTTTTCTTTTACGTATAAGATTTACGTAAAATAAATCTAATCTAACCACGGATTTTCTCGTGGTGAAAACAAAACCCAACAAAAACAAAACGAGCCACGATGAACCATGATCCAACAATTAATTAAGCGCACGTAATAATCAAACGTGAATTAATCCAACAGAGCCAAGATTCTGATCCCAGGCTCTGATACCAATTGTAGGGAAAACTAGGTTTAGCCTCGCCCAGGATCTATCTTGATATTTAATTCACCATACATTGATTATATTCCTAGCATGTGTCATATAATTAATTGCAACACGTAGGGGTTTTCTCGTGTTTACCTTTGAATCTGTCGGGGATGAACGGATTGATCGGATCGAGACTCGTGCTTTGATCTTCTGGACTGTATCCCGGTTGCCCAATCTCCAACGTCGAGTGAGGACGATCTATGGAGAATACTACAAGAAATCATCCTCAAACCCTAGCTAATTTTCGAGAATCTCACTATGGAGGTGGACAAAATTATGCTCTCAAATTTGTGGATTAACCTTGAATCTATCTCTTACCTTATATTTATAATGCACTACCATAATCCCATATGGAAAGGATTATTACCATAATCCTATATGGAAAGGATCTATGCATATCCCATAAATATAATAATATCCTTATAGGATAAAGAGAATCAAATCCTTTCCTTGCTGTGGTTGAGGGGCCGATTTCATCAAGAGTTACGGCCCGGACGGGCCACCAGTGGATCAAATGCAAGGAATAAAGATGGGCCTCAAATAAATTAATTATCTTATGTTCAGCCCAGAACATAAATTAATTTATAAACATTTATTCATGCCACTAGAGAATAAATGCTGACTTACCCCTTTATTGCCGAAGTTGAGTCGGGCTTGCACTTAGACATAACGAATCCCCGTATTTAAGATATCGAACGTCCATTAATTATTTATAGCATTCTGACTGCTTAAAATAATTAATATCTTTAATTCCTTAAGTAGTACCACTCAACCTTATTATTGTACTTGAGCTAACTCAACCTGCAGGGTTTAGTACAATAAACCTTTGAGCTCCTTATGGGGCGCCATCATCCTAAACGGATACGTGACTCGACTGACGTATAACTAGCACGACATACAAGCACCGCCACCACCCAAGACGCGGAGAATATCAAGTTAGAACATATAACCCTCATCCATAACAAGTCAAAGTGATGGTCAAGAACTCATACTCACCTAATACCTTATCGAGATTTAGATCATCGTAAGTCACCGAGATCTGGGTTCTTCACTACGGTCGGATAGAAGAACTCATCTCATCGTGATCCTTCAATACGTCGAGACGCATCGCATAGACAAGCAACCAAGTCAAGTCACTTATCTATACCGCAGCCTATACCGACAACTCGTCCTCAAGTTGTCTCACCAGAAACTTTTATATCTCATTAAGCTCGACCAATCATACGCACTTACGTGATCTTCTACACATCGTATGATCTAACTTATATATGAGATAAGGGACACGATATATGCAATCAAGTATACAATTCAGATAGAGATTGTAATAGTGGTAACAGAAACATTGTATACAAGCTCAACCAAAACTGCTTTCAAGATACAAATCCAACACTCCCCACAGATCGAAATTCGATAGTCGATGCATGAAGTGCATATTTTTGGGATATGCAGCCTTTCACAAAGGTTTCATATTATTTGATATGGATAGTTCACAAGTTATCATTGGAAGAGATGTTAAATTTATTCCTCATAACTTCCCTTTCTTGAACTCATCCAGTTCATCTTCGAAGTTGACAGATATGCTTTCAGATTCTTTTGATAATTTTTCTCATATGAGCTTTGATGATATTGATGATTCTATTGCTACATCTATGTCTATACCGCTTGAGAATGACAAGACCCCAAATTGTTAATGAAGATATTCCTCTTATTTCGCAGAAGACAAGATCCGGATAAGTGCGAACTCCAGCAGTGGTTGAATGACTATGTTGATGGCGGTGACTTCTCGACTTCACATGTTACAACTTCTATATCATGTTCGACCTCCTACTTTTCCATACTATGTGTCTCCTTGCCTTACTCCCGGATATACGAATTTCTTGCTAAGGTAGACAAGATTCAAGAACCATCTACCCACAAGGTTGCAAGCCTCAAGAAAGAATGGGTCGAGGCGATGGAAAAGAGATTGTTGCTCTCGAATCCAACGAGACATGGATAGTGGTTGATTTGCCATATGGAAAACGACCTATTGGATGTAAATGGGTGTATAAGATCAAGCTTCATGCTGATGGTACCATAGAGAGATTTAAAGCTCGACTTGTCGCCAAGGGTTATAACCAAGAGTTTGGTGTCGACTACACCGAGGTGTTCTCCCCCGTCGCCAAATTAGTCACTATGCGACTCTTATTAGCAATTGCTACTATCTCCAATTGGGCCATTCACCAGATCGACGTCAATAACGCATTTCTCCATGGTTTTCTGCATGAAGAAATTTATATGACTACACCACCGGGTTATACAAAAGCAAAGCGAGGGCAAGTGTGCAAGTTGACTAAGAGCTTATATGGTTTGAAACAAGCATCTAGAGAGTGGAATGATGAGTTTTGCTCAAAGTTGTTCGATTTTGGTTTTAAGCAATCACCCAATGATCACTGCTTGTTCACAAAGGGTTTGGGGCCAACCTTTGCTTGCTTACTTGTCTATGCGGATGATATATTGCTTACGGGAGCAAATGAGGGTCTCATTGCTGAAGTTAAGAATTATCTCATTGATGCTTTCTCCATTAAGGATCTCGGTCTTGCCAAGTATTTTCTAGGAATGGAAATCGCGCGTGGATCGTCTGGTACCTTTCTTAATCAACGCAAGTATATCCTTGATCTCGTTGGCTCGGCTGGTCTCCTTGGATGTCACTCTGTATCTACTCCACTTCCTCCTGGACTTGTGTTGTCCAAGTTATCCTCAGCAGCCCTACCCAATTCGGATTCTTATCGACTTTTAGTTGGTAAACTTCTCTACCTCAATCTCACTCGGCCTGATGTCAGTTTTGCGAAAGACAAAGAATAATATCATGTTCATACGTGTCAAGATCATTGATGCTTCTATACACGCTCAAGTATCTTAAGGGTTGTCCTTCTCTTGGACTATTTTTCCCTTCTTCAAGTGCAGTTGAGTTGCAGGGGTTTTGCGATGCTGATTGGGCATCATGCACTGATTCCCGTCGGTCTTTAACTGGGAATTGTTCGTTTCTAGGTAAGTGCCTCGTTTCATGGCGTTGCAAGAAGCAGTCCACCGTATCTGTTTCCTCTGCCGAAGCTGAATACCGTGCTCTCAGCACCACGGTCCGTGAGTTATTATGGCTTTCCTACCTCTGTCATGATTTCTCCATTTCACTATCACGGCCTGTTCTTCTTTACTGTGATAATCAGGCCGCTATTCACATCACCAAGAATCAAGTATTTCATGAGAGAACGAAGCATCTTGATATAGATTCCCACCTTGTCCGGGATTATTACAAGGCTGGATTTGTTCTTCTCCTACTTATGTCCATACCGATTTGCGACTTTGCGACTTGTTTACCAAAGGCCTCTCGACCACGGTTCCGTTTTACGCTTCTCAAGCTTGGGATGGTGGATTTCCACCATGCCCAACTTCTGAGGGGTAAAGAGCATGAAGAGTGATGCGTGATGGCCGTCGCGACGTATGCATGGGAATTCGGTTTTGCCACGAGATAGTTTGTTAGTTGGTTATTTGTCAGCTACGCTATCTTCTTTTTTGCGTGTTGGCTAGCTCGCAGTTGTGAGCTTGTATAAATAAATGATTTGTTTTCTTTTGTAAGTTGATGAATCAGAATAAATAAAATAGCTTCCTTCCGTTTCTCTTGTTTTATCTTGTTTCCATCTTGCTCTTCTCTACATAGGTGTAGTCAAATATAATGAGTTTGAATTAAACGAGTTGTCCCATCACAAAAATCGAAATTTTTTTATGACTCGTGTTTAATCTGATCACTTAGCGTCATTGCAAGATTGTTAAAATAAACAATTCAAAAGGAGACTATAAACTAATGAAATACATTAAAAGAAGTATACGTAATTGAGGAAATATGATTGTTTAGTTATGACATTGTAGCTACTTGAATTACTTTATGTAACTTTAAGAATAAATGTTGAAAATCTTGCAAAATTGGAGTGGAGTTTGTTATATATATACATAGAATTATACAACTTAACTTTCGTTGTAATTTTTGAACAGAAAATATCCTTAAAATAATAAAATATGCCACCAGAATTTTACGTGAATGTAGATTTAGAGATATGACTTTCATATTATATAAATTTACCATATAAAATGTGTAACCAAAATTTGATATGGATTTTTTTGATGCCGAAATTTGGGCCTTGTGTCATCATTGAAAATATATTGAAACGTTGTATACCAATTTATCAAATTAAAAGACGCGACACTATTGAAAAAGATGTCAAAAATTATGACTATATATAATATTTTCCCTTAATATTACATCATTTAAAAAAAGATAACAAAAGGGTGTATATTGCTTCAATCATTTTGCATTGCACACAGTCACACACTCATATTTGCTTATTTTTCAGTCAAAAGCACAAGATCAATTTATTTGTATAAAAAGATGTCAAACATTATGATGAGATATAGAGGGTATTTGGCTGAGCTTATAAGTTATTTAAAACAAATTTTAATTTCGTTTTTAACTTATAAGTTATTGCAAAGTGTTTGGCAAAATAAGCTCTTAAACAAACATAATTTGTGAAAATAGTTCCAATAAACATATAAGCTCCCCTAAAAATAAGTTGGTCAACCCTAACTCATTTTTTCATAAACTTATAAACAATCATGAATTTACCAAAATAACCTTATTATAGTTCGTTATTTCCTACACATATACTATCAACTTCACATTTCGTCAATTTTATCTCTCTAACTCATGATTTTTTCTCTAGCTTATAAGATCAATTATCCAAACACTTTAACAACTTATAAGCATTTGAGACATTACCTCTTATAAGCTCTTGAAACATCTTATAAGCTCTTTGAGCTTATAAGCTCTCTAAAATAAGCTTAAACACCCCCATAGTCCACTCTAAATGCACAATATGATGAAAACAAATTCGAATGAAGGGCCTACTTTGTTTTAAAATGTTTATTTTATTTTAAAATGTTTTTTTAACTTTATGCATGCAAAGGTAATCAACTTAGAGACATGTGTGGAATTAGAACTTGTGACGAGATATAGATTTTTGCAAAGGGATATTTAAATAGAAATCTAGAAAAAGTTTTCTCATGAAAAGGAATTACTTTGATGTACTAATCTAAGGCCCGTTTATATTAGTGAGGATCGACGATTATACTATGCAGCCCATGTATGAATTAATTGGGCCATCTGTAATTGAAATATGGCAATAACCAACCGGGCCCGTTTGTAGCCCGAAACATTGTTCAGACATTTCAAGGGGGAAATCTAAAGCGAAAAATCTCCGATTTTGCAGAGATCTTCGGATTCAGAAATGTCGACGATCGACCGGAGCGCGAATCCAGTTAACTGTATGGTTTCCGAACCGTATTATTTGCTGCATTGCATGGCTTTCTTCTCCTACATTCCGGTCCGCTGCTCCGCGTTGCAAGTCCTCTCTTCTCGCAGCTCAGCTCATCTCCTTCACCGAGTAATTTTGATCGGAAGTTTATGTATTTGATTACGATTTTCTGCATTTTTCAGGTTGTTTGTGCAGGAGGTTCAAGCGTTGCTTTTCTTTTGTGTTTTAGCTGCTATCACGGTACAGTTTTCCTTTTTCTCCCTCACTTGTTTCGTTAATTTCGATCGAAATGTTTCATTTGTAGGATATAGGGAGCGTTCATATCGATTTCTAAGCATTTACGTTGTTAGTTATATCGGAAATTAGTTTTGGAGTTGTGATGCTGTTGGTATATATATGTATTTGATAATTTACGAAAAATAGCTGGAGGTGAGTGATGCTTTTTGTTATTGTCTTAAATTTTGGATATTGCTGGAGATCATGGTTTCTACCTGGTTATCCTAATTTATCTTAGTGCTAACTTGCAGGTGGTGAGAACGGAATCTTGGGAGTCATTTATATCCGATACTTTATTTTATGCAAAGTTATCATAGTTGCTACTTTGTCATGGGTTTGATATGTGATTGGTTGACGTGACTAAACGAGCTGGATAGAATACTTCTACAATCTCATACTGTCTATGTTCGTTACTTGTAAATATTATGTATTTTCTTTAGCTACGCGTGGGTCTTTAGAAGATCAAAGTTTGATGAATAGAAAGGAAACCGAACCTCCTGCAACGCGTACTGAAATGCATTGAAAGCCATGTATGACCTCGAAATGCTTTTCTAATCTAATGTTTTCAGGTGAGCTTTGTGTAATGCAAGCCAATTATTTAGTGAGAAAAAGAATAGAAAATACTGTGAAATAATCTTTATATTGCATATGAGTTTCATCCGTGTATCCTTGGCCTGCTTTGTTTCATTTATGTACTTAGCTCTTTATTTAAGGGAAATGTGTATTAACTCGAGTTTGTGTTCAGATTTTCATTGCTGCTATTGCTTTGGTCTTGGACTATCACTTGGCTTTGTGGTATGCTCTAGCATTTTTAGGTATGTCTTGCATGATTCTGCTACTTGTATTTTGACTCTTTCCCAAATTTGCAGTTTCTGTTTTATGTTTATATGTAAGAGCTTGAAGTAGTATACTAAGCAACAGATTTGACATATTGTTTACTTATGAGTTATATATAGTAACCTTAAAGTAAAAGAAATCATATGGTAGAAACCGCTTCCAGATGGAAGGAGCTTTTTACCGGGCAAACTAGCATATGGAATCATCAGCTTTATTTCGTTATGCCTAATTTTCTCAACTCATAATGCTTTATTTTGCTTCTTGTGACAGTTATATATATCATTGCCCAACAAGCTGCATATGAAGGATTTGGTAAAACTATTTCAGAGCTCAAATGAAGTTCATTCTTTTCTCTTTTATGTACGTTCTTCTCTGATTCCTCATCATTTTTAATTTCTCGACTTTAACTAGGTGCATCGAGTCCTATGACACCGCTATAGTTGGAAACCTTGCTTACTGAAGTGAACACATCAAAAATTTGGATGGTTGGTGTGTTCTCTCTCTCTCTCTTAGTACTTGTTACAGCAACACTACTATGGCTGTATGCATAAGCACAAAGGATGGTGTTAATGAGTAGCTCTAGCTAGCTAGTTTACTGAAGACAAAAATAAAACATAATATTGATCGGCAACTTTTCTATATGTTATTGCTCTATTGCAAGGGTCAAGCAATGTAATTTTAGCCTTAATGGGGAAAGCTTGTCAGAACCATCTTATTACAAAGAACATTACTTTTAGCTAAAAAAATATGACTTTTGTAACCAGAACTATTGCTTCTGCTGAAGTAATACTTTTAGAAGAAGAAGTGGACTGGGGCCTTGCTCCTCCACTTTGTTCAATATGTTTCATAGGAGACTGGTTGGTTGGTTCTGGTATAATCTGTCGTGAAATTCATTTTGATGCTATAATTATATCAAGTTAATATTCTAATGTAGGTGGAACTTGTAGAATTTGATTTCCTTTTAACCATTCCTAGCATTTTCATCATTTGTGTCTTTCTACTGGCACAAAAGTTTGGGTGTTGCTTGGTTCGTTCCTTCCTCTGGCAGAGGATTCCTCAATTAATATTGTCCTTTTTTCCAGGTGGAATTTCGTTCCCTGTCTACTTCCAGTTGTGTACGAGCAAGTTCCTTTATTCCTGAACTTTCGGTTATGTGAGTCTGGAGGTTTCCTTATCAATCCGGTTTCATTAATGTTACCAACATATTGCTCTTGTCAGTTATGTTGTCCAGTGGTATCATTCCTAAGCTGTCTCATACTTCACTTCTTTTCCTTTGCAGATTCTCAAATATAAATGTATCATTTGTAACAATTGATCTTTGACTCTTTCCAAATGCTGCTGATAATTTTGGAATCAGCCTCAGTAGGAGCCATTTTCATTAAAAGCTCATGATTGTTGCCACAAATGCTTTTGTAGCTTTCTTGAAGTCTCCTCCAGTATAAAGTTTATAATAGCATATTCGTTTCTGTTGTATGTATGCCTAGTCATGATGGTTTGATGGGCTTTGATAACAGGAAGTCTACACCAAGTCCCGGCATACGTATTGTTCCATGATGGAGCTGGGATCTTACGCTTACCTGAGACGGATTATGAAGCAAAAATTTTTGAGTCTCCTGTGTCTAAGGTTATCTATGTTTTAGCCTATCAAAGCATGTCTTTTCCAAACCTAAGTTTCATTCAGTTTGAACTTGTTTCTGATCTGCAGTATCTCTTACAAAAAAACAATGTTTGATGTCATTCTTTATCCAACTGCTTCTGCTGATAACCATCTTGTTGAACAATTGTTGCAGGAACTTCTTTGCCGGCATTTTGAGCTTGAGAAACTGCTTCTCGACTACATAATGGTAAATAGGCAAGCAACAGAGCTCTACACATCCGAACTGGAGAGAGTGTCCACACTTTACTCTTACCTCTGCCATGTTCAAGATCCCGATTTAAGCTATAAGCTTCGTTTTGTATTTTTACTATGGCACATTTTTGTGATCACTATGTGCATTTCTTGCAGGATGTCCTTCCATTTGCTGAACTTTGGTTGATCGAGAAAGGTTTAGTTGGTCGAAAATTGAACACCACGACATAAGTTCTTATTTAGAGCTATATATATCTACTGGAAGCATTGCTAGTGGAGGTAACATGTTGTAATTTTGTTATATAGCATACTGATAAATCTGTGTTCGTTGGTATGAAAGATTTAGAGAAAGCAGTAAAGAACACAGGAGCTTTTACGTGGTTCGATCAAGAAACAGATCTACGTCCACGGAGGTGATGATCCTCAAGATGTTCACTATATTTGTATTACAATGAGTATCTCAAAGAGCTCTAGTATTCAGTAATTTGCTAACCCTTTTACCTTCAATCTAACTCCTATTTATACTTAAACGTAGACCTCGTAACGAATCCCTTGATTGGCGGGTTCACGATCCTCCTATAACTGACCATGATCTTCACCATCATTGCCCATGATTTCCACCGTTACCCCATTATCTTCGCCTCGACTCGCTTTAATTGTGGTTTAGAGGTCGTGTTTGGGCGTAACCGAGTAGGGCGTTAAGTCGGGCCCACTCGTTTGGGCCTACTAGTGGGCCCGAGAGGTTGGGCCATATCCTATCATAGCCCCCCAAGTCGAGGAATAGCTGCCGGTGAAGTGGAGAATGTGCTTTGCCGGGCGGGAGTTGTTGTTGAAGGTTCTCGATCTATTGCCTCGGAGACGCCGAGGTCCGAATCGAAGGAGATTCTCTTGTAATGGGCGACGTCCGTTGGCGAAACCGAGGTCCGATTTGAATGGTCGCTTGAGAGGAAGGCCGAGGTTCGACCAGATGGCTCCCGCCTCTTGGGAGGTGTCAAGGTCCGACCAAATGGCTCCTGCCGGCTGCAGCGGACATGGGCGCGGTCCGAGGTCCGAGCCTCAATGGCTCCCCGCCGGTCAAGCGGACATGGGCGCGGTCCGAGGTTCGAGCCTCAATGTAATCATTACGATCGGTCAAGGTCATGCCTTACCATAGAGTACGTCATACGCCAGCAAGTAGTTGGGCGCTCGAGCAGGCGTCTGCCGACTACACATCCAATCGCAGATAGGCACGTGTGATAAATGAAGCGGCAGCTTTTAGGCGCCATTCGTCCTATAAATAGGTCCAAATGAGGCAACTGTTCATTTTCTTCCCTGACGCTTTATTCCAGAGAACATACTCGAGAAATTTCCTAATTCCTCCTTCAAACTTTGTTGAAGAAGTCGGATATCTCGCTCCAGAAAAAGTAAGTATGTATTCTTCATCTTCTCATTCCTCTTCTCGCCTGATAATTCGGTTCGGTTTCGGGTTACGCCGCCTGATTCCAATGTGAAGGATTATATATGCCACAACCGCCAGTAAATCTATAGGACTTAGTTCTGGGTTCAAATGGTGTCATCGGTATGGGATGGCCTCGGGATTGGTGTGGCGAGTCAACTTTACGACAGAGGAGCTTTTGGAGATTGTGGAAATACCACATTCCGTAGGATGCATGGTGGTGCTGCGAAACCCAATGATAGGGCGATGGCCCTCCAGGAGGGTTTATTACCATTTTGTAGATAGTTTAATAGTGGGGCTTAGTTTCCTTTGCCCTATTTTCCTTAACCTTCAAGAGTATTTTCGATCCTCATATGCCAACCGACCTCGAATTCTATTAGGTCGGTGGTCGGGCTAGGGGCGGCTGTTATGGCATAGGCGAGGAGTTTTTTTTGAAATCTTGATGCGTTTTTAGCATCAAGTCTATAGGAGGGTGTATTATCCGTCACCGCCTCGAAGTTTAAGATAGCGTCCTCGAAGGTATCCCACCGCAAAATAGATATTTCTTTCTGCGGGTTGAGGGTATCCGAGGTATAGTAGGCCTCGATGCGATGAAGGACGTGAAAATCAATCCCACAGGCCCCATGGAGAAGATGTTGAATGATATGGGTGAGATCTTATCGATTAATTATACCGAGGATGACTTGAACAATCTTTGAATGAGTGTTTATAGGTCGAAGCGCCAAGATGTCGGTCCGATTTGGGTGAGGGCAACCTTCTTCTTTTATCCTTCCCCCCGATTTCGTTGTGCTAACGAAATTCTTATTCTCAGATGCAGTGAAGATTGACCTAGCAGAGAAGTCAAGATAGCGGGCTCGACGCTACCGCACCATCCGGCGAAAGGAGCCGGCGAGGAAGAAGGCGAGCGGGCGAGTCCACCCAGCGACTATGGTGGTGGTGGGCGCCCGAGACTTCTCGATCGCCTCAGGCGACCTCGAGCCCGACGCGGAGATCGAGGTTCATGGCGATCCTTGCAGGTGCCGGCTTCAAGACTCCTTTATCCTTCCCAAAGGTATAAGTCGCTACTCTTCCTTTGTAATTTTGTCGTTCTGGCGTTGCTAATCGCTTTATATTCGTGATGCGGCCTCGGTGGCGGTGAGATGCACCGCATGGCCGGTTTGTTCTTGAGCGCCGCAATACGAGGCCATGGAGAGAAAAGCGGCATTCTTGAATCCGCTACGGACGCCGCCAGGCGGACGAGAGATGCAAACGGCCGAGCGCCCCTAAAAAGAAGGACCGGGCCTACGGGTGACCCGTGTCGAAGTGGAAAGCTCAAGAGGAGGCACGAGGAGGAGAAGAAGGCGGCACAGACAAGTGCCTTCTTGGCGAGGCAAGGACCTATGCCGAGGGCCTTCGCCAAGCGAGCTTATTGAGTCGAGAGCTTTTCCTCCTTCATCTCCGACTGGCGGTGTAATGAGACCGCAGGTGATGTCGCCCACCGAGAAAGCGGCCGAGAGACTGATTTTGACAAGGCCCAAAGACGGTTGGGTTGAGGTCGCACTCGGGAGGTATGCATGAATTATGCCCGATAATCGCCGGGAGACCTCCTTCCCGTGGTGGATGCCTGGCATCTTCTCGCCTCGCCTCGACGGCGGGAGGTCAGAACTCAAAGGTGGAAGATGAAGACGTGAGCTTCAAGCATTCCTTGGCCGAGGTGAGAGCCGAAACCGAGGAGGCGGGACCGAGCTCTAAGTCCTTCCGAGATCGGCGACCAGGAGGAGAAGCGGCGGTGGCGCAGTAAGGTCGGTGAGTCCGCAATGAGCCCGAGGTCGGTGGACCTAATGTAATAGTCGATTTGCCGGGGTCGATAGGACCACGTGTTGTCTGAACTTCTATTTGAATAATAGACACATCTTCTTAAAATGCCTTTTATGCTTGTTTATTTCTAGCATTCCACATCTCAATACTTCGGACTCGATCATGAGCTACTAACAAAGTCGAAAGAAGTCCGAGGTGCTCGTCGAGAAGGATGAAGAGGTGACGTCTTTGGAGGAGTCGGTCTGCGAAATGACTCGTGTTCTCGCCAAGATGGATGTCACCGGCATCGTCGGCGAATCGAAACGAAGTTGCATGAGGTCGATCATGAAGTGGTCCGCCTCCGACGAGAATGAGGCGTTAAAGTTAAGGATTACACAACTCAAGTCCGGTGATTCATCTCCGATGTGATCCAAGGACGGCCGATGCAATGCGAGGAGCAACTCGAGTGACAGCAGGCGAGGCCTGCTCGGATCTCGGAAGAGCATGCGAGTATGAGAAGGTAATCCACGGATGGTGGAACTACCATATCTGGCCGACGATCGAGTTCGAGCTTATCATGGAGGCATGGTGCTTAGGGATGAGGAGGGCCAAATAGCAAAAGTTTAAAGATCGCCTCGACTATCCCGAAATACATGCAAATGTACGAGATCGTTCACAAACGACGCATGCCCCACCCCATGAATGAGTCTACAGGCGCGCCGGTCCAATAATTGAAGAGCACGAAGATGAGGCGGCTACGGCGATCACGCCAAGTGCTCCGCCTAATGGGTCCAACGAAAGAGGCGCTTAGAGGGCAAAGACTCGGCGGCGGAGCGGAAGGCGGGCGCGCGGCGGCAGTCGGCGTGGAATGGTGACAGTTCGGGGCGAGGCGTGGTCCCGCCCGACGTCGAGCTCACGGGTCGAGGTGTGACCTCGGGTATAGAACGCATCCCGGGCCGAACCCGCCTGTGTCGGTCGATCAGCACCGGAGCAGCCGAGGTGGTGCCGTCCTCATTGATTGGGTGGAGGCACCGAGTTCATTCCGGTATTCATCGCCGACCGGGATTTTGTTCAACTACCTCGCCTTCGGTGAGTCCGTGAGGCGGAGCCCTAAACCCGAATGAGTTTGATATAGCGTAGAACTTTGTATGTAGATATAAATGTATTTAGACTCGTTTTGAAGTGTACGTTTCCTCTTGAGAGGTATAAACATAGCTAGGACTTCGTTTGGTCGTAAATGTATTTATACTATATACGTATGTATATTTTTCCAAATAAAGGGGCATAATTTGATGAGATCCGATCTGGATGTCTTTTACATGTAGATTTTTCAACTTAATGAGTAATCTATATGCGTGCATGTAGACTTTCAAATTAATGAGTAGTGCAGATGCGTTGACCGAGACATTCAATTCAATGAGTAATCTACGAGTGCGACGCTTAGTGAGTACCCTACTTAGTGGGTTTTTCATCTTCGTGAGGCGTCCCTCGTGAAGGTTAAATGCGGTATATCCAAATAGATGTTCGTATATGAATAAAATGAGGCGAAATGAAATACTCATTAGAAAAATAAATATTTTATTCAACAAGTATATAACATCGCACTTCGGCAAAGCAAGTAAGGAGGCTAACATGAGGCTGATCTGAAATCGAAACTATGTAAAGTACCTCCTTAAATGAGAGATATGCCGTGTTAGGGATAAGCACACCGGATAAGTGAGATAGCTTGTAGGCCCCCTTGCCGAGGTCCTCGTGAACGCGGTATGGGCCTTCCCATGTCGGATCCAATTTGTTAAGACGTTCGGCTCTGCTGGCTTCATTATTTCGTAGGACGAAGTCGCCTACTTGCAGTCGGAGGCTTTGACCCTTTGTTGTAATCTGGTGCGACTGGCCTCAGACTTAGCTTCGTTTATGAAGGCGAGTTCGCGTTCTCTTGAGAGCATCAAGGTTGGCCCGCAGGTCGTCCTCGTTCCCATCCGGGTCAAAGTGAAGAGTGCGTGGGCTTGCGCGCGATTTCGGCTAGTATGACCTCGGTTCCATAGACCAAGTGAAAGGAGTTTCTCGTGCAAGTCCGAGGTGTCGCTCGTAGGACCGGAGGACTTGGGGAGGTTTTCACCAATCGCCTTTAGCTCGGTCTAGCCTCTTCTTTAATCCTTATATAATCGTGCGGTTCGTCACCTCGGTCGACCATTCGATTGCGGGTGTGCGGCCGAGGTGAAGCGTTGATCGATCCGGAGCTCTTCGCACCACTCTTGAAATTTTGTCGATTTAACCGGTGCCGTTGTCCGAGACCGAATGTGCGGTATGCAAGTGGCGGACTATATTCTTCCACACGAAGGTGCGAATCCTTTTGCTCGTGAGGTTCGAAAGTGGCTCGGCCGACCCGTTTGTGAAGTAGTCTATGGCTACGACTAAATATCGGTGACCGGTGCTCGGTCGAACGGACCAACGATGTCGATCCCCATCGCATGAAAGGCCATGGGCTCTGCAGCTCCTCGGATCGGTCCGGGATAGCTTTTGACCGTGAGTGTGGCGGCGCCGGACACTTTTGACGAGCTCGGCCGAATCTTGAATAAGGGTGGGCGATAATATCCGGACCTCAGCGTCTTCTTTGAAAGAGCCCGTGACCCGATGTGGCTTTCGCAAGATCCTCCGAATCTCATTAAGCACGTAGTCGAACTTCTTCCGCCCAGGCACCTCGGGAGGGGTTGAAGGTAAGACTTCGGTAGAGAGCCCTCATATATGAGATACTTCTGGGATTTCACCATCATCTTTTTGGCCTCAAGCCGATCCTGAGGTAGTGTGCCAACTTCCAGGTATGCTTTCAGGGGCGTCATCCAGTTTGGCTCAGCCTCTGCGATAACGCCGACGTGGAGCGCCTCGATGCTTCTGGAATAAATTTCCTCCACTGGCGGATTTGCCGATGACGAAGCCAACTTACTAAGGATGTCAGCTCGGCTGTTTTCCCCTCGTGGGATTTGATGAATACTGAAGTACCTGAATGAGGTCAGCATCTCTTTTGCCTTCTCAAGGTATTGCTTCATTCAATCCTCCTTGGCCTCGTATGTGCCTAAGACCTGGTTTACTACGACTTGGGAATCTCCAAATATCGGACTTTGTCCACTTTCAATTCCTTTGCAGGCGGAGTCCCGAGATCGATGCCGTACTCCACTTCGTTGTTGGTGGTCGGAAGGTAAACCGGAGGCGTCGTCACTTCGCTTATCTGGGCCGAGAAGGAGGATGCCCGCTCAGTTGCCTGTCTTGCATGAAGCTCCGCCCACATACATCCGCCAAGAACCAGGCGATGCAAGGACAGTTCTCCATTGTGAGGGCTGGAGACCTCGTTGGTAGAGACGACCTCGGTGAATTGACCTCCACCAGAAATCGGCGGGCTTGCCTTTTATGGCCGGCACTGGGGAAGTACGAAATGTCGCTCGCCGAGCTCCAGTGCCCACTTAGCTATACGTCCAGATGACTCCGGTTTTGTTAAGACTTGTCTTAAAGGTAAGTCCGTTAGTACACGGACGGAATGAGCTTGAAAGTAGGCCGGAGTCGCTTGGCGTTCACGGGGCGAGCTACCTTCTCGAGGTTGGTGTACCTCGTCTCCGGTCCTTTGAGAGCCGGTGATGAAGTAGATGGGGAGTTGCCGTCCCATCTCATCTCGCACCGAGACCACCGATTGCCTCATCCGAGGCGACCGGATCAACGATAGAGTTTCACCTTGCTTTGGGCGGATAAAGTTGGCGGGCGGTCGGCGAGATATTCCTTCACCGCTGAGGCGACACGGTGTTCTTCCCGCCAGTGAAACTGAGCTCTCCTCGGGATCTTGAAGAAGTCGCTTCTCGGCACTCGAGATAGGAATCTGGAGGCGGCTAGCATCCGGTGAGTTTGTGTATTTCACGGATGGTTCTTGGGACCCGCATGTCGAGCACCGCCCTCACCTTGGTAGGATTGGCTTCGTGCCTTCGAGAAACTCAAAGATCCCGAAATTTACCCGTCTTCACCACGAATGTGCACTCGGGATTAAGCTTGAGGTTGGCCGACCGAGGAACTGAAGGATAGTTTCGAGGTCGACGGCGCAGCTCAACTTTTTGCTGACTACTATATCGCCGACGTAGACCTCAAAGATTTCCTATGTGATCTTTGAAGATCGCGCCCACCATCCTTTGGTAGGTAGCTCCAGCGTTTTCGAATCGAAGGCATCTTCCGTAGCAAAGACACCGAAGTCGATGATGAACGCCGCTTTTGGGGGCGTCCTCCGGCTCATCGGACTTGGTGGTATCCTTGTATAAATCCAGAAACGAAGATCTCATGCCCACCAATGCCTCCACCTTCTTGTCAATGTCGGGAGGGTACTTGATCCTTTAGGCGGTGTTTATTGAGGTCGGTATAGTCGACACACATCGCCATCCCTCCTCGGCTTTGAACCACAATCGGATTAGCCATCCAGGTTGGGTATTTAACCTCGTCTGTGATTTTAGCCTCCGGAGTTGGGTTACCTCATCTCTTATGACCGGCCGCGCTCAGCGGCAAAATTTCTTTTCTTCCGCGAACCGGTTTAGTAGTCGGATCGATGTTGAGACGATGAGTTATGAGCTCGGGCGAGACCCCAAATATGTCGATGGAGACCATGCAATACATCTCTATATTCCTTAGAAGTCGCATGACTGTTGGCGAATATTGGTGAACTTGGGTGCCAACCTTGACAACTTTGGAAGGGTCATCGTCGATAGTCAAGATTTTCAACAGTCATCCCGGGTGGCAACCGGAGGTTACTGTAATTGCTAGGCCCGAGGTAAGGCCGCGTCTTGGGTTGAGACTCGTAGCATTCTTTAGCCCGTTTGGTCACCCCGAATGCTTAACACTCCCACCGGGTGGGTATCTTAATGGTGAGGTGGTACACGGAGCGAGACGGCCCGGTTGCGTCTGACAATCTCTTCCTAGGATAATATTGTATGGAGAGGAGCTCGGATCAAGAAAAATCAGCGACCTTTGTAACCGACACGGGAGACGTCCTACAGTAACCGGAAGGATAATGACGCCGGGTTGAACCGCCTCTGAGTAAAGCTCCGCAATCGGAAGGTGCGGGATGTATAATTCCTCCAACATCAAGTTTATCCAGCGGCCGGAATATGATGCTAACGGAGGCTCCGATGTCAATGTAGACCCGATGTATCGTTCTTGTTGCCTACCACGGCTTGTATAGTAATGGCGTCCCGGTGAGGCATGATCTTGGAGTCTTGGGTCGTCTTTGGAGAACACGATGTTTTCTCCATCCCGAGTCGCTTGTTTTTCTGCTCCTCGTGAGTCGGCCTCCGAGCCTCATTTCTAAGTGACGACCTCGTCGTACTAACCGCGATCCGGTTATAGCATAGACATGCTCCATTGCATTGGGACCTTCGCCTCGCCATCTTCGTGTCGGGTCTGCGGTTGAGGTCGGTCCGCAGCTATTACCACCTCCATTTTCCCTCTGCTTTTTGTTACCCGCCCAGTCGGCCGATGTACTTCTTCGCCCTTCTTCGACGAGCTCGTCGACTGTGAGCTCAAGATCTGCATCTTACGTATCGTGACCGTACCCGGTGGTAGTCACAATACTTTCTGTTAACTTTTTAGATCCTCCTTTCATAGGAGGAGGTTTTGAAAGAGCTCGGTGTGAAGCTCAAATATTTCATACCGGATTTGAGCAGAGAAGCTCGCTATTACGAGAGTTTGGCCGAGGTCCCACCTTGATTCTCATGGCCCTTTTGATTCTTTCGAACGCACTTGCGCTCAAAGACTCGGCCTCGATCCTCCGGTTTCCTTCTTTCATCCGTTGCTCATCCCAGATCTCTCTCTCTTCCGGTTTGACTCGTCCCCTTTGACAAAGTTGTCAACCAAGGTCCAAAGACGACTCGTCCCCTTGAATGCGTTGATGATGTAGAGATCGTTACTCTCATCTATTTTAAGGATTCCATGATGAATCTTGAGGCGAAATTCGACATCGTCTCGTCCGCCTCCGCGGATTGTGCGCGATCGGATGAAGGTTGTTGAGGCGGCATCTTTTGGTAAAACGCCATTTGAACCGATCCATGAGGTCTTTGAAGCAATGGATCTTTGTTACGGCGGCGAGTGAACCAACGTCGGCGTTGGAGATCGACACCTCGGGAAGACCTTACATGTGGAAATCTTCCATTCCTTGGTTTGCCATGTTAGTGGTATAGGCAAATAGGAAGTCGGAAGGATCTCCAAGACCATCGTGTGCGGCGATATTTGGAGCCCGTATCGCCGCGATGTGGGTGTATCCGAATCTCCCTCGAGAAAGGAGATAATTCGTCCGTCTTGGGTCGAATCCGGGAGCTCGTTGCCATCTCTCTCCTGGAGGAGTGGAGATCGATAGCGGCGTCGTCGTCTCTTCGAGGGGTTCGACTTCGCCTTTCCTCTCTTCTTTCCCGCCCATTCACATGGGTATTACGTCGAGGCGGAGAACGGCTCGCGGAGGGCATGAGGCGAATGAACCCGGTATTGGGGCAATCATTGTCTGCGGTGAACGTTGATTATTTCAAGAGGTGAACGACCTCGATTGCTGTAATCACCACCGGGCACTCTTGAGGGCCCGCCTGCTTTTCCTCCGGTTGAGAAAACTCGAAATTGATTGAGATTGGCATTGAGGAACTCGGACACCGCCGACCGAGGACCTCGTGGGAGCGCGAACCTCGCATTCACCGATCGAGGTCGGCATCTTCCTCCTCGTTGGGCGACCATCCCGAGGGTGTATGGAAGCATTCTCCATGTAGCCCTCGGTGTATGACACCGGTAGCGTCCGCGATCCTCTTTCCCTGCGTTGTGTGACTACCGATCGTCTTCGCACGGTTGTTACCGACATCGCCGGCGAGATTTGCGTTTGCACGTGTCCTTGCCATTAAATTGTAGAAAACACGCCTTTTGTTCGAAAAAGAAAAAGAGTGTTCCCACAGACGGCGCCAATGATAAATCTGTGTTCGTTGGTATGAAAGATTTAGAGAAAGCAGTAAAGAACACAGGAACTTTTACGTGGTTCGATCAAGAAATAGATCTACGTCCACGGAGGTGATGATCCTCAAGATGTTCACTATATTTGTATTACAATGAGTATCTCAAAGAGCTCTAGTATTCATGAATTTGCTAACCCTTTACCTTCAATCTAACTCCTATTTATACTTAAACGTAGACCTCGTGAACGAATCCCTCGATTGGCGGGTTCACGATCCTCCCATAATGACCATGATCTTCACCATCATTGCCCATGATTTCCACCGTTACCCAATTATCTTCGCCCTTGACTCCGCCTTTAATTAGGGTTTAGAGGTCGTGTTTGGGCGTAACCGAGTAGAGGGCGTTAAGTCGAGCCCACTGGTTTGGCCTACTAGTGGGCCGAGAGGTTGGCCATATCCTATCACATACTTATTTGATATTCAAATGCTTCTAAATTAGTAGGAAAGTTTGAAATAATTTTTTCTTGATCATATGGATTTCACATCTCGCTTGCCGCTACGCCCAGTCGTCTTTTGGTTTCTGTTCATATCTGAATATCGCCTATTTGTCTTTTTTATTTCTCCTAATCTCTTTAGTGCGGGTTGCAATATTAAAAAATTAATAATTTGGAAGTGGAGTTTTGAAAAGTAATCTACAATATTGCAAGTATTGACGTGATACAAAAATATATTATCATCCGAAATATGACCTTTTTAAACTATCTAACCCGGAACTATTTTAGGCCCACTTTAGTAACCAAAATATAATAAGGAAAATAACCTCCTATCTCATATTTTCTGTATCTCGTATCCTTTGTTTTTTCTTTCTTTATCCATTTGCCTCGCCCAACACAGGAACAACAACAAATTCAAGATGGGAATATTTTGAATAAATCAAACTAGTGTACGAGTCAAAGGAATTTACCCAAACATGAGGACTCACAACCTCGTACTCTGACTGATGTTACACATCGATGTCGTTCTTTCCGTGGTCTTCCCTAATTGCACATTGCGGTCATTTGCAGTTCAACTACTAGCCGCCTCGGGTTGTTTACGCAAAAAAATTGTATATTACAACATGACGGTTCAATATTTATATTCGAATTAATTTTATATCTTGGGACATATTTATAACTATTTTAGGGTTAATATTCAACTTTGTCTTGATTTTTGGCCGTATGGTGATATTTTGATCCGACCTTTGAGAATTTATAAAGATGACTTCACCTTTTTTCCGTTTTTATACTTATGAAAAAATACATATGTGGCCTGGTTTCTGCCCTGTTTTTACACTTACGGTCCAATTTTTTGAAAAATCTATAATTTACGGAAGTTGGCATGGAAGGTTTTTTCCACGTAACACCAAATTGAATAAAACAACTTCATTCCATTTTTTTTAGAAATATGTCTAAGAAATATTTGATGCCACATCAGGCCATAAGTGTAAAAACGGAGTGAAGATCAGGTCATACTTGTAACCAAAATGTCACCACATGGGCAAAAGACGGACTAAAATTGAACATGAACCCTTGTCCTAAATCTGCTAGCTCATAGTCAATTGAACAAATCCGTAAGAACATACCCTTATAAGTATATAATGGTGTTATGCAGGGCCGTCCCTGAGGGTGGGCGAGCATGGGCGACCGTCCAGGGCCCATAAATTTAGGGGGGCCAAATTTTTATATATCCTCTTATATTAATATAAATATTCCTTCAAAAAATAAAATATTCAATGTTCCAAAATTTTGTTATAAACTTTTGGGGTCCAAATTTTGTAAAAAAAAAATTCTTTTATAAATGATATATTGTGCATCTTTTTAGATATATTCAATTGTATCTCCATAGTGAAAAAAGGTCTATTTTTGTTGTTTCGCCCAGGGCCCATTATTTGTCAGGACCGGCCCTGGTGTTATGTTGTATTATGTTGTTTTTAATACGATATATATGAGTATAGTCTCATAGGTGTTGATAAGAGACTCATATAGTTTAGATTGTTGAAATCGAGGAGTAATCGCTGCTGTCTTAATCCATTTTTGTTGATAAATTTTGGTGCTCTCTTCATATAGGAGATGGTAAATTAATCAATTTACTCTAAAAATCAAGATACTAGACAAAAGTACCTATAAAATTCCACTTCCGTTAACAAAGGTGGTGGGAAATATAGTTCGGGTTGCAATATAAAAACTTTGTGAAGTTTCGTATGCATTTTACCACACACAAAAAAAAAAGAAAAAGGATTCCGGTGTAAAGATTAAAAAAAATCATAGTTGAAATGACGAAGGATATTTTCCATACAAAACAAAAGAATGAAATGTTAGCCAATCAATATTTATTTTTATTTATTAATTATATAAATAAGCCAATCTAATATAACTCAGTTCTACTTGAGAAAAAATATTTAATAAAAAAATTGAACCAAATAATTATAAGAGTTACAAGAGTTGTATGATTTAATAAGTGTATCTAATATTTCTTTATTAAATATTAAGAATATGACATAGTATCCCCAATCTATGGACACCTAAATAAAGTTAAAATGTTGATTTGTAATATGTGCAAAACATATTTTTTCCCATTTTGAAATCTAAGTCGATACTTGATAGATGGGGAATATGGATACATCAAAAGAAAAGAAAAGAGAAAAAGAGGAAAAGGAGGGCGCCGCCGAATATTCTTGTGTTCCATCCAATGAATGTGCGAAGCTCTCTTTACTCGTGTAGGGCCCCAGCCACAAGCTGTCGGCTCACGCCCAAGCCGACCCACTGACACCCTCTTTTCATGCTCCCACTATCTGCCATACGCGTGGACCGTATTTTTGTACGTATCCGAATCTCTCTTTTGTCGCTATACATTCATTCAAATCTACTAGTCCTAGTCACTGATGTTGAAACCCTTGAAATTTTTGTCCTCTTTCACAATGTATTATTGGCTAATCATCTCTTAATTCAAACATAGTATGAATTTTTGTCAAGGATTTCACATGGTGGGTGTTATTTCAAGAGTGATCTTATTCGGTACATTGTACTACCACAATCAACTTTATTAAATGAAAACTCATTTATTTAATTTTTGATCTATTAAAAATTAGTTTTACATTAAAACTATCTTATGGAATTACAATTTCAGATCTATCGAATGAAAATTTTAAACTTAAATTTAAATTTAATAATTTAATATTTTTAAATATGTGGAAAAAGGGTGTGTGGTAATGCATGATGTACTATAAAGATTTACTGTATTTCTAATTCTATTTATTTGGTGACTTTTGCATCTTATCCGATACACATGGGCTATCACTACATTTCTTCTCCATGTGTAGCGTTATTTAAAAGAATGAAGAATTCGACGATTATTCATTGCAATAATATTTTATGTATAATATAGAAATTAATCATCTTGGAAGAAGTAAGAAAAGGAATTGATTTTATTATTGGAATGTAGTAGAAGCTGCGAAATTGTTGCATCAAATTCTTCATTCTTGAACCAAAAAAGGCATATGCTTTGAAAAACTAATATTTCCTATTTCTTATCACATCTAGAGAATAAGAATAGACAAGAGAGCACAATTTCGGGTAGTTGTTCTATTCATAATTTACTTGTTCATCATAATATTTTTACGGATGGTATAGTCCACATGCCTACGGAATCTAGATTTTCTTATCAAAATATTTTAAAAGACGTTAAATGAGGCCAAAAGAAGGATAAAATAGGCCGGAAAAATGCTTTTATTTTTTTCCAACAAAGATACCTCGATTCACAATTTCATTATTTATACGATGAGCTCCACCTCATACAATAGAACTTCTATAAATTCATATTATCGAAACTATGAATTTTTGTTATTTTAGAAAGGTATTAATTAATCGATATATTAATTTACCTATTTCGCTCAAGTCAGGATTAGAGATAATTATTATCTTAGAAAAATTATTTATTTATTGAGTATTAATCTAAAAAACAAATTTTATTGTAGATCTTAATAAGATATAATACTCAAAAGGGAGCTAACTAGATGTTGCAATTCTATATACTCCCCCATCCTTGAAAAATGTTTGTTTTATTTTGTTTTGATCCGTCCACAAAACTTTCACTTTTCTTTTGCAGAAATGATCCCTAAAGAAATCTCATAATTTTTACTTACAATCAATTTACTTATTTATAAAAAATCATTTACAAAAAAATAATCAATTCACTCACATAATACAACTTATAATATATGTCTTCTTTTTTATTTATTTTATGTTTATTAAAAATATATGCTACCGAATATGCATCTTCCTTTTTATTTATTTTATGTTCGTTATATTTGTAAAAATATATGTTGTCAAAATCAAGAACAAATTTTATGGAATGAGTGATTATATTCTTTTTCATAAAATAATTTTAGAATGGAAAAGAGGAACCTCGTTTGGAGCAGACGCGTGAGAGGGCGCGTGGAGGGTTGAGAAGGGGTGATAGCGTTAGCGTGAGAAATAAATAAGAGAAAAGATAGGAAGTCGGGGGCGGGGAGCACGATATAAAGTTACACCCAATCTTCACGCGTGCGGGCCACACTCCTAGAGTTGTGGACCCCACCGAGATACGGTCTGCTCACGTTAACACACGCGCCAGACATTTTCTGGGACACGTGACTGCTCCTGGATTTTTATTTTTACATTCATCATTTTATTTTTTACTTATGATAATTCCGTGAAGTATATTGTTTGGATTCTTGAGGAATCTTTGTATGATTGTGAAGTTATGTTTAGGTTTGAAATTTGGGTGTTCGAGTATTTATTTATTATTAGAACTTAGCCTTTAGCAATCATTAACAGATGAACTCTTGTGCCGGTAATTAGTGTCACACAACTAAGAATAATAGATGAATGATTTAATTTTGCAACGGATTTAATATGAATGAGGCGACGAAAGTGATAGTTAGGTGGAGTGCTACATTGATGTAACTAGTTTTGATTGATAGATTTATTATGATAGCATAATGCTTTGTATGTAAGTTGGAAAGAAAATTCAATGTTTTCATAAACTCAGCAAATTAAGAAGAAGCATATTTTAGAGAAATGGAGAGTTGCAATAAATAAATTAATTAATATTCAAGACCTCAGAATTAGTTCATGTGGTTCCTTGGGACTTGAATTATGTGAAAGAATTAACAGAAGTGCCTAAAACTATGTTGATATATGTGAAATATAATTTGTTAGATTTAGATGATAGATCTCATACTTATAAAATCATCATGTATTTACTGTTTATTTCTTAATATCATCCGAGAATTTTACAGGGTTGATATATGTATGGCATGACTTTGGCTCGTTCTTAGAAAAAGGATATGATCTTCAAGAAATGCAATAAAAATAATCTTTTGTCGAATTTCCGAAAATGAGACTAGAACGAGATTAAGGTATCGGAATATTTGTCGCGATTGGTGTTCCTTAAGGATAGCTAAGTCGTAAAATCATGATCAGGATTGTGGAATTAAGAAATAGAGTAAATTTGGGTTGTTCTTGCTCAATTGGATATTGTATTAATTACTTACATAAATTTAAATATAACACTTAATTAACGACTAAAAATCACAAGGATCAATAGATATATTCATTTGACACTACAAACTCAAATTGAAATACAAAATTGTATATAACTATAATCTAGATATAATTAAAGTGTTTTGCAGCGGAAAAAATTTAATTGAGATACATATATGAAGACATTTATCTCAGGATATTCTTTAGCTAGACTCGGCAAACGCTTAACTCTGAACTTACCATTCATATCATTGTTCAACCTGCATATTTAGAAATATGCATGACTGAGTAGAAAACACTTAGTGGAAACATACCAAAAGATACATAAATACTTATATAAACTATAAATTATCATATCATCTCAACAGTAATGCAAGAGAATTTTATCTTTAAATGCTCAAACTTACTACATTCTTTTGTGAAGCTAAAGTTCATTTGATCAGACTAATTTCTTTTGTAATCTCTGTATTTGTAGCTGATGTTTCAGAAAGAAGGTCTCTTTCCATGGATACGATGACAGATCAATCCTCTAAGATGACTCATAGTTATAAGGTGTACACGAATCATGTCTAGTAACTACCTAATATAAGATCTGAACTCGGTTATCGCAAAGTTAGCAAAGCCAATGTAGATAGTTGTCATACATATATACATCTCAAAACATATATGGAAAGATAATAACTTGAAAGATTTTCAATTCAAAGGCTTTTGAAAAGAAAATAATTGCTCAAATGTAACATTTAAATTGTTTATTACGTAAGAAAGTCCACCCGATTTCAATTTTTCTCAATCAGGTGTACAAACTCCTCTCCTCTACTTAGTCCTCACTTCCACGTTTAATCTTTATCATGGGAAATAAAAATAAGACATCCGAAACGAAGGAAAATTCGTAATTAGAGATTTTTTCATTCATTGTTAAGACTCGCTTTATTACTTTGAATTATCATTGGGAATTCTATCTCATTATCTTAATGATTTAGAAGACTTGAAACACTTCAAGCTAGTGAACCATCATGCTTAAATCAATCATTAACTAATTCTAAAACTTAAACTTGAACTTTAATTAATTCTAGAAATTCGTTGTGCACTGCAGTTCCTTTCAAATGCTTGACAGTTTTTCCTCGGAAAGAACTAGGACACGTGGATTATACTGTAAAAAATTTAAGTGATACTAGTTTAAGCCCGTGCAAACGGTGGTCAAATCCAATAACCGAGTTGGGAGAAATTTCAGTTGAAAAGAAATCTGTCAATCTAAATTTCGGCATGGCCTATTATTTTCTTTTATAGGACATACTCTTGAGTTCAACCACGCGATTCTTCTATGCATGAACTCAAACGTCGATCTCTCTTGTTCGAGTCGAAAAGAATGCAGTTCTCGATCGAGCTCAATCTCCATCCTTACCTCTCAATCCCAATAATTTCTAACTAAGGCGAAAAAGAAATAAGATAACAATCCTACTCACTCAGCGCGAAATATAAATCTATGAATTTGCGTGTAACACTTAGCATGCTTCTCTTCTCATATATGTTTCAACACGTTTCTAACATGCTCAATAATGCGCAATCAATTCAACGAATTTCATATGATAGCTTAATTTATTTTCTTTGAGTTATTTTTTTCAAATTTTCAACATATGAACATATTGAAATTCCAATGCGCTGAGACCATAGGAACACGCTCAACATAATATAAATGAATCTGTGAACAATGTTCGGGCTCCGGAAATGGGGTCCGGAATTCTCGGCCATATGCTTTCATAAAGCAAACTTCCCTCAAATTTTCCGATTAAATCAAACATGCTTCAAACTTATATATTAACACTTACGTTAAATAAAATCGATATTCGACCGTGAAGCCCGTGGAACCTTAGTCTATCACTTTCCGCCCATTTTCTATTTTTTCCCTAAGCTTGGATTTTTTAATTAAATTGGTATAGGGGTGGTCTCCAGTGCGGCATGCGTCTGGTGAGACTACCTTAATTAATTTTTTAATTAATTAGTTAGTTATTTTGTTGATTAATTATTATTAAATAATTTTAATTAAAATTAATTAATTCTATAAATCTTAATTATAAATTAATAAATCATAATTGTGAATTAATAAATTTTAATTTTGAATTAATAAAGCCTAATTAGAATTAATAAACAATAATTATGAATTAATAAACAAATAAATCTTAATTTTGAATTAATAAAACCTAATTGTGAATTAATAAACCTTAATTTTGAATAATAAACTCTAATTATGAATTAATAAACCCTAATTTTGAATTAATAAAAACTAATTATGAATTCATAAACTTTAATTGTGAATTAATAAAATATAATTATGAATTAATAAATTATAATTAAAAATTAATAAAATATAATTATCCTTACTCATTATAATTAATATATACTTGGGTGAGCGCATGGTGAGGCTGCACTCACCCAAGTTTTCATCATTGTTATATGCTTAATTAATTTCCTATAAAATATACATATGATCAACATGAAACAGAAATCAAGAAGTCATCTGTCGGCCATATCTCCAATTCCTTCCAACTTGGGTTTAAACTTCAATTAAATTCCTATGCACTAATTTTAACTACTTGGAATTATTAAGAAAATAACTAAGCAAGCTCTATTTTATTTAGGCTTTTGATTTAAATCCCAACTAAAATTCCAAATACTTATTTTACAAGAAAGTTTCATCGCCATTATCATGTTGGTTCCAAGTTCTTGGTCCTTATTTTTTTACAAGACTCCTTGTGAAACAACTACTTTATTATCGATCTCACATCAAGGACATACGAGCATAATCAAATCATGAATAAAATAAAGTTACAAAACTAAATTTTTTCTCAACTTTTCGGTCACTACATGAAAATCCCTTGATTTTGGATTTTAATATCTTCAATGAATTATATACCATCCTACACATATTTAGAGCACAATACCCAACATCAAAATGAGAAGAAATCAAATCATCAACTCCAAATTTTTCTTCAACTCAGGTCGTCGCCTGCATCTTATATCATCAACGTGTTACTAGGACTAACATATCCTAGAATCGAAGCTTAATCCAAACTTTAATTATTTCTTTCAATTTTTCTAAATTTTTGAATGTAAATTAAATCAAGTCAAAATTTGGAAAACGAACAGTAGAATGGAAGAGGATGTCCTATCTCTTTATCGGTTTGGATTCTTGATTACGTCTCTCGATCGATTATGTGTGTAACTAGTATTAGTGTAAGAGAGTTGGTGGTTTGGTGAGAAATGTGGAAAAAGGACGATTCCACTTATTATCGCGATATAATCCTTCCATCTCTCATATTATTTCTTCGGCTCTTACTTAAATGATTAAATCATTCTCGTCTTATTTCTAAATCTGTAAATTAGTTTCGCAAAGTTGGAATTTGATTATCGATTTTTAAAGTCGGAAATTAATTATCAACTTAAATAATACACGCTAAAAGTGATTTACTAAATATCATTATTCATTAATAATTCAAAATTAAAAATATGAATTTTAGCTCAAGAGGCGAATGAAAAACCATAGGGCATAGGTTGATCCGAAATTCTATCTCGATTTGCGAGTTAAGAATTAAATACAATTTTATCGGTTATTAATTTTTTTTTTGAAACACTGAAACATTGATTTCCAGTTATAATTACTTAAAATCCTTATATACTGTAATTTATTAATTAAAATAATCAAAAAAGTATTACTTCTTCCGTCGACCAAAAACTTGTATTTAATTCATTTTTGGGACGTCTAACAAAAGCTTATATTTTTCATTTTCTAAAACATCAGCTACCATGAATCTACCATTTATTTAAAAAAAACATATATGACCCATCTTTTTACTTTCACTACTCATTAATATATTTATTATCTCTACTAATTTTAAATTTATTATAATTTATTAAAATTAGTGTCAATAAAAATAATACAAACTTTTGATGAACAGAATGAATATATGAATATTGGCTGACACACATGAGGATTATGAAGGAAGAAAGGCGATCAGGGTTAGGAATGAGGCAAGAGGATTTTGAGTTGCAATATATAGTCTAATCGAAGGGCATTAATTAATGACTAACCCTTTATCCACGGAAAAGCTTATTCCATAGATAAATAAAAAAAATAAAAAAATCACCTAATCTTTCATGTTGGTGCTTACACGTTTTTAACCCATTCACGAAAAAGTTTTCACATAAAATCTTTAATAATTTTAACCCATTTCCGTATTCCAATTTTATATATACTTTATAAGACGTAGATTATATTGATAAAATAAAATAGGAAGATGAATCGTTTATTTCACGTATAGATTATATGTGCTTAAAAGTCATTTTTCTTTGGTCTACATTAGAGTGCTTGGAAATGGTAAGATCTATATATAAGTGTGTTGGCGTAGCCACTTCGATTGGTCTGCCATTTTCGACCAAAATATGTAGGGAATTTTTAAAGTTTTAGTGGCAGAATTTGAGGAAGACCAGTGCATAATATGGATAATATTTGAGAGTCTATTTTCTACAATAGGAACAACCATTGTTGACTTGGTATTAACATTCCAGAATATGGGAAAATTCTATATATTTTTATATACATCTCCAAAATAATGACCATATCATTTTCTTAGGTGACGATGGAAATTTACTGCTATTTTGAAAATTCTGCAAGATGGGTTCAACTTAGAGGATACATTCTATATATGTAAGCAGTCTGAGTTTTGATCGGAATCAATTACAATCATGATTTATAATTATTTTATTATTTTTATTAATTAGTGATTTATTATTAGTTCCCATCTCAAACTCATATAATACTCGCTAATTGTGCAAACTCGATAGAATTTATATTTATAATAATTAATTATCTTCAGAACAACAATTTGAACAATATAAATAAACATTAGTAATAAATAGAATAAATGATAAAAGATTAAAAATAGAGAAAATTTTGTATAAGCATATCAATAAATGTTTGAACCTGCTTATAATTATATACCTATATTTGTCCCAAATCCAATTTAAGAAATGCTCTTATTATATGTGTCCCAAACCTATATACTAATACCCGCTAATCATCCAAATATATATTCTTAGGATCCTTTGAATTTATAAATATAAATCGTTATAATAATTGATTATATGTTTTAATAAAACCTATACTACATAGTAAATATTAATAATAAATACTATAACATAACTTCTCTTCACTTTATTCATGATACCTTAGTAGCTATCCCATCCAATCTAGTTTTCTAAGAGTGGTCGATAATATCCATTAATTTCTCATTTGAAACTCGTATAGGAACACCTGCAACTTGAATCCAAGACATATTATTTTGAAAATGAATCGTGCATAAATTAAACTCCATCTGTCCATCAAATATGTTCATTTAATTTTATTTTGTTCAGTACATAAAAAATGTCCACTTTCCTTTTTTGGAAACATCAACTTCACATTCTTATCCTAACCCTATTCACTTATTAACCAAAAAACCACTCATGTCCCACCTTTTTACACCCACTATCTATTAATATATTCATTTATTATCCACATGTCCCACCTTTTTATATCTACATACTTTACACTCATTATAATTTATTAAAACTCGTACCACCAAAATCAAGGAACGATTTTGGTGGAGTATACTTTTTCTTATATATACAACTGGTCAAATCTCATGAAAACCAATGTACAATTTAAATTGAATCATTTTATTTAGATTCTAAGTTGATGAATTTTAATGAAAAATCGATGTCGGATGAAATGTTGTTAAAAAAATTGTAAAAAAAATATATTTTTATTTATGTTTAGAATTTGTAAAGTTTCATGAAAATTCAATGTGGAATTGAAATCGTATCTCTTTATTTAGGTCTAGAATTAGTGAAGTCTCATGAAAAAAATCAATGTGGGGATCCAAAATTTGTTATTTAATGAAAAAAATCACGTTATTTAAAATATAACGTGAAATTATAGATTTTTAAACAAATTAAGAAGAAAAAAATCACGTAAAATAGAAAATTAATGTAGTGCATTTACATTTACTTACTAATCGTGCGCGTTATGATGTCATTATTTTTGTAATAAGCATTGAAATCAAAATTGGTTGTGGCAATTAAGCGTTCTGTATTACTATTTCAGAACTCGTTTGTTTAATTCTTTGATCCAATATATTCACAAAATTCTACTTTATTCTTTTATGGAAATGGAACATTTTCTTTTCACAAGCACTGAGTATTTCGTGATTATAAGTAATTTCTTTCTGTACGTTACTTTTGTAAAACAAAAAAACGAAGTTTCTTATTAATATGGTGGATTGAAAAATTATTTGTTCAAATAAAATAAAATAAATTATTTATTGGGGCCAATTTAAATTGACAGTGTTATTCAAATAATATTAATCTCAACCATTAAATCAATTCAAAGTAAATTTTTGGTTGAGACTTGGAGGATAGAAATATCTTTTATATAAGTTTTCATTTAATGAAGTGTCATAAAAATGATGTAGGATTAAAGATTTTAAAAAGTATAAAAATTACATAGATTAATGGAGGAATGATATGGTGCATTTGCTCAATAATCATATATATATATATATATATATATATTATTTAAATAAAAAATAGACACTATAAATGTCTTTTGTATGAAGCTTTTTAAAATAATATTTTTTGTTCATTGTAGAATTTTCTTATTTTTCTTGAATTTCGTCTGTGTAACGGCGTGTTCTACTAAATATAATATAAACAACATATTTTTATATATTGAATTTGAATTTATTACAAATTACAAAAAAATCAAAATAACTTATTAATCCGTCGAGTTTCGACGGGGAATCACATGATCCGAGTGATGTGTCCGAATCTTATATGTATAGTTATATCACGTCGAGTATTGATGGGAAAAATCACTTTACATTATAAATCATAAGGATCAATTTCAAAAATAACTTTATATTTGACTAAGGTTCAATCACCATGAGTTGTTGACCATAACAGAGCGTGGGGAAGAAGCGAAACGATGAGGCTAGGTTCAATAACCGAATCGTTGATCGTGGCGGAGCACGTCAATGCACAGAAATGATGAGACTAAGATTCAATCATCAGAATTCGTCTAAATATATATACTCATACCCGTCCTATATAAATCCGATTAAAAGTGATTTTATTACTCATTGTATTCTGGAACCTGTATAATAACACCCGCTAAAGTATAAGTTATTGCAATAATTGGTTATCCGTCGCAATAACAATCCGAACATTAGATGTCTGGGTCCGTTTAGATTTTATATACTCATACTATCATACATACCCCAAATTTGATTAGAATTATTTTACTACTCGTTTTCATCCCAAATGTATATAGTACTTGATATTTACCCAAACCGTTTAAATTTTAAAATATCTAAATTTTAAATATAAGTTCTTACAATAATATAATAGTACAAATACCTATTTTTTTATATCTCAAATCCATATAATAATACTTGTTAATTATATGAACCCGTTTGAATTTATAAATATAACTAGTGAATATTTATAATAAATAGTAAAAATAAATAAATTTATTTATATCGAATAATACCGTGATCTATCAAATCACGCATTGTATTATGTATATATGTATCATGTACTGATTCACTATATTTTAGTTTTTTTAGAGCATATACAATAAATTTGTAAAATTCGAAAAAAACATTACGTTTATAGACATAGTTTATAACGGATTATAGTTATGATATATTAAAAGACTTATTATGCATGTAGGTTTATAAAGGAAATGCAATATATAACTTTAAATATAAAAAATTTCGAAGTATAAAATATTATCAAGGGACAAGGTATAATAAAGTAAAATAAACTATATAATTGAATATGTTGAATCAAATAGTGTAGCATGTAGGGAGATATCTGACAAGACATTAAATGGAGAATCAAAAATGGTAAGTGATGATAGAATTTAATTTAGAGACAAATGGAATGTAGGAAAAAAAGTTGATACTTTTGATAAGTAATAATAATGAGAGGTGTCGATAATGATGAGGAATTAAAAAAGATAATGATTCTGCCGGTAAAGCTTACCAAATTTTATCAAAGAAACGCATGCACAAAACCTCCCTCATTATTCTGTCCTTCCTTCCATTTCACCCCTCCCTTTGGCTCAAGAATTTTGTGATTAAATAGTTAAGCTTCATAAATATACAACTACGTATATATAAAGTAATTTAAGTATAATCCTATCATATAGTAAAATACTTTTTTTGCATTCCATCCATTTCCTCTGGGGTATTATTCATGGAAGTAGCATGTATTACATAAATCTCCTATTAGAATAGTGTTTCCTTTTTTTAATACAAAAAGTTGATATTTATCATATATGCTTCGTTTGTTAATATCATATGTATGTGTGTAGGAGAGGATCATATGAAAATCATCTATATTCTATTGCATATGAACATGGAGTTTATCTAGTATATAATGAAGATAACGACAATAGGTTATTTATGAATAAAAAAAATATTATAATAAAAGACATTATTGTAAAAGAAGTTTTATTGTATCTATAGAAAATGTTATCTTGGAAAAATTCTTATTTTATGCGTAAAAAATATCATTCCATTTAAAAATCAATTCTGATCATCCATCAATCACGATCTATGATTTCTAGCTATAATAAAGTTGGTTTTCACCATAACCACTCATGTATTGATAATATATAAATAAAATTGGAACACAATTTACAAATGCATAATTCGAGCAATTAAATATATACGATTAATGGTGGAAAATAACTCAAAATTCCAAAACAAATAGAATGTTAAAGAATGTTCCAGTGAGGTTGAGAAATTAATATAGAGTAAACTAAATGTTGGAAAAAATTGTTAAAATTTCTTTGTAAAAAGTTACAAAGAGATGCTTAGTTGAAAGTCACAGAAATAAATACAAGAATCTAACTTCTTTTTGAAGACTGAACTTTGATTTTTTATTGGCCAATACTTTTTGCACGCAAATCATATTCCTTGAAAGTAGGCGTAAATTTTAAGTAATAAACTTTGAATAATTGTTATAAATATATACACATGCTCTTTTTTATTAAAAGATTCCAAACTTAAAGAACAAAAAAAAAAAGATTATCCACACTTGTTCTCAAAATTCTAGTATGGACACTCAAAAACTAGGAGGAGGGGTAGTTTGGTCGTAAAAAGCAAAAAACAAATAATAAAACTTGCCAAACGCGCCATATAAAAAGTGGGATTTGGCTTTAGCTCTTTTTGGTGATGTTGATATGAGTAGTAAAGATTTGATATATTTGGGCAGACATATGTTTGGGAGTGGGGAAATGAGATTCTTGCATTTCAACCACCTAACAATATATATATATATAGAGGTGGATTCTGGTGAAAAGTTTTTAAAGTAGGAAATATGAATAGTAGCATATTTTTCATATTTGTCTAGTATAATCATAATTACTATATTGCACATGTTAGTTTAGTACATATTTCATCTCCTAGTAGCACATATGTTAAATATATTAGTTTATCGCATATTTCATTGCAACGTAGCACAAGAATGGTTCTAATGCTACACAGTAATCCGCGTAATACATAAACACAAAATTTTAGCACAGTCGAAATTAAATCTCAACCATTAATCCAAAATCAAAGGCCCAGATTCATTCTCATTTCCTTACTTAAACCATATATATATATATATATATATTAGAGAGAGAGAGAGAAAGGTAGACTTCAAATGAGAACCACTTTTATTAAATTAAGAACCAAATGAATCTGCTATGAAAGTTACTAAATTTGAAAATTTTCACCCGGGTTCAAATCACATGAGAGGCGAAAATTCTATTTTTTTGGATTCAAGAACTTTCTAAGCGGATTCATCATTTTTCACAATGAATTCATCATTTTTGATTCTCATGATAAAATAATTTTCACGTTGACACTTCCATATATATATATATATATATATATATATATATATATGTTAATGATACGATGTGTAACATATATAGTGTGCATTAGTAAAACTGTAAAAGTGAAATTAAATGCAATCCAAATTTTTATTGAATTCTTTTACTCGTCTCAAGTGAGTATTTCAAGAAGATTTTTATATTTCACACAGCGTGTGTTGCAAATATTGGAAAAATAGTGCATGCTCTATAATTTTCTTAGTAATAGCTACCATATAGTATTAAGTAAAAATATAAGAAACCGTATCTGATAGTATATAAAAATACAAAACATGGGACTGACAATTAAATCTATTAATATCATTAAAAGTATGTATTTTTACAAATTTTGTTCTCGATAATATTCTTCCTTATTTTAAACTATAAAGATAGTTTAGTATTTAAAATGAGGAGGATCAAATAATCCCGGCCGTAGATAGTATGTAGTCTCAATCTCATCCACTCATCTCATAGATCCTATGGTTCGATTTTTCGGACTTTTAAGCTTAATTTCACGATTTTCGCTTCATTAAGGGTAGATTAGTAATTTGATTTGTTATTTGATTGCGAAAACAAAAATGCATGCAGTTGAACCGCATAATGCATTTAAATGAACAAAAATGCATGCAGTTGAACGCATAATGCATGTGTTGGAAGCTTCGCGGCGCGCGCCAAGATGCGCCCGCCAGGGCGTGCCGTGCCTTCGCGCTTTCGTGCTCGCGTCACTCGGTGCTTTCGTTAAGCGTCCGTTGGCACCGCATTTTACGTTTTGTTAAATGCATGAACATGCTTTATTAAATGCATGGACAAGTTTTGATCAATGCATGAACGTGTTAAGTTAAATGCATGTTTACATTTCGTGAACATGCATTTTATGTTTTGTTCAATGCGGTTTCATGTTTTGTTCAATGCATTTTATGGTTTCGACATGAAATCTATCATCCATCATTCTATAACAATTCCGTCGTCTCTTTCATCGATTATCGACGAATTAATCGTGAACCACCGCCATAACCACCATATTTCTCGATTCTTCAATCATCTATCAAATTCATCTTATATTTTTGCTCAAAATCCATCAATTTTGTTCCTCAATTTTTTCTTCTTTTATTTCTTTCAAAATCATTATTTGTAGTTGTTTGTGTATCTTGTTGTTTGTCACGGAGTTGCCGCCGTCACCGCCGGTGCCGTCCGTCTCCGGCCGCCGTCGTCGTCTCCGTCGTCTGCTGCTGCCGTCAAGAAGGAGAAGAAGGCTGATTTGTTTTCCCATTTTGCCTTTGCGAAAATTAAAAGAAAAGAAAGAAAATGAAATGCCATGTGTCGACGTGTGGTATGGCCACGTGTTACAAATGTGTGGTCAGATTGAGTCTTACATACTATCTGGGGCCAGACTACTTTAACCCAACCCTAAAATAGATATATATTTAGAGATAAATACAGTTTATGTTCCCAACTTCACAATATTTTGAAAAATATCTCAAACTTTACATATATGCCCTCAAATTTGAAGAAATTTTGGAAAATATCCCAAAATCCCCAACTTAAATTTACATATTTAAATATCCTAAATTTTGACAAAATATCCCAATATAGGAGTCACCTCGCTGGATTTTTGCGTGGATTATAAATGAAGTGGATTTTTTACCACCTCATCACTAAAAATGACGTTTCACATAATTAAATAGGGACAATAGTTGTTTGTATTTTTTTTTATATGATTTAGTCATGTGAAACAACATTGTTTTTACTAGTGAGGTGGAAAAAACATTCCAGATCATTTAAACTATAATCCATATGAGAATCCAATGAAATGACTTAGTATTCCGTCGTTAGAATTTCTATATCGGAATTTTTATAAAAATATCATTAAAGTTAGGGACATCTAAATATATAAATTTAAGTTGTGAATTTTTCAAAATATTGGGAAAGTTTTGAACATTTAAATATATTAACTCAAGTTATGAATTTTAATATATTATATCGCAAAAATTGAAAATACAAACTGTGTTTATCCCTAAATCTTATTTATTTTGATAAAAGATAAAAATCATTCTATATTTAAAATTGGTTAAGATTTAGACAAAATTTATCTCAATTTGATATGCATATGTAATTAAATCCATAACATATTTGTGTCACACCTGTCATTAAGCTATTTTAAATTCAGGAAAGAGTATAATAAAGAAACAGACCAAAGTGAATAAAAAAAAGAAAAAGATAAAGAAGCACGAAGAGCAACAGCAGAAAGCAAAACAAGCAGCAATTAAAAGAACATCCAAACTGATTTCACTCCCTAAAAATGGTCTCCGCTTCCACCTTCTGTCCCTCTTTTCCATTTCTCTATACATACACACAGACACACATCAAAACTCTTCCTCATTTCACTCCAAAACACACACACACACCTCATATACGTAAATCCGTTTGTATGAAATCTTAAGCTAGCGATCTTGAAAGCTGATCAGCAACTAGTGGTTAATATTATTTCGATCGCGTAGAGAAACGAGGCTCTAATCTTTTCCCAAAAAGGGTTTTCTCTTGAAAGTTGAAACGGGAAAAATCGTTAGGAAACGGTGAGCATGGAAGATCTGCGTTTAGTGCTTCACGCTGCGAGCTGTTGAAGAAACAAGACGCTACCTTTTGCCTTCAAACAACCCCACAGGTAAGCACCACATCTTCTGGCTTTTCTGTTTTCCAACTATGTATGTTTGTGTGTGTGTGTTTTGCATTGGAGAGTGGTGGAAGTTTCGAGACGCTTCAGACACAAGCTTTAGCCTAGAATTGGATGTTTATGCTTGTTTGAAAAGACACATGCGATTACTTGGAAAGAAACAACAAAAAATCATACATATATGTAAAGTGTGTGTGTGCGTGCAGATAGATCCACACACGCATCCACACTGTAAGAGAGCCGTTTCCCCCTCTTTCTCTCATGTGTGGGATGCCATGGATTTTATGACGATCTTGAGAGGGAAATTTGCCAACTTTACTTTATTTAGTGTTCACACATGTAGAGAAACCGAAAATTCCTAAATTTGGTATGAGTTTTCAATAGATTGGGGATATGGGATTTCACAGTTTTGATCAGATAAGCCTTCCCTTTTTTTTCCCTCTAGGCCAAGAAATTGGGGATATGGGATTTTTTGTTGGAAGAAGTTGGAAAATTGAATATTTGTTTAATTCATTGTCTGAGTGAAAAATCTTGATTTTGTTGAAGATATGATGGCGGTGACCTCAGCCTGCAAGGACAAAATGGGGATAGACAATGGCAAGTATGTGAGGTACACCCCGGAGCAGGTGGACGCTTTGGAGAGGTTGTACCACGAGTGCCCGAAGCCGAGCTCGCTGCGCCGGCAGCAGCTGATCAGGGAGTGCCCCATCCTCTCCAACATTGAACCTAAGCAGATCAAAGTCTGGTTCCAAAACAGAAGGTATATATATATATATATAATTCATCAAGTCTTGATTAATTAGATCATGGATCAAGCTTTGTTTGACATTTTATTCATGAAATTTCTGTGTTCATTTGCTTTGGATAGGGAGATTAAGCTTGATATATTTGAGCTTTTGTTGTATGAAGCTTTTCTTTAGATCTTTTGTTGTGTGCAGTTAATTATTCATTTGTTTCTTCGTTTTATTGATACAGATGCAGAGAAAAGCAGCGAAAAGAGGCGTCGCGCCTCCAAGCTGTGAATAGGAAATTGACAGCCATGAATAAGTTGTTGATGGAGGAAAACGATCGACTGCAGAAGCAAGTCTCTCAGTTGGTGTATGAGAACAGTTTCTTCCGCCAACAAACCCAAAATGTAAAGATCCTTTTGTATTCTTTGATAACTAACAATTTGGACTCCGTTTCCCATATTTAATCAATATTGTGTTCTCGTTTTATAGGGAACACTCGCCTCCACTGACAACAGCTGTGAATCAGTGGTAACGAGTGGTCAGCACCACTTAACTCCTCAAGATCCACCCAAGGATGCAAGTCCTGCAGGGTAGGAAAAATTATCAGTGGTTTGTCACTTTTCGTAGCAACAATTTAAAAGTTGTGTTTGTGTATGTTTTTCTAGGCTGCTGTCCATTGCAGAGGAGACTTTAACAGAGTTTCTATCGAAGGCTACTGGAACCGCTGTGGAGTGGGTCCAGATGCCTGGGATGAAGGTATTTTTCTTCCTAGTTTGGATGATTCAAACATCATACTTTTATCGCCTAATTCTCATTTCTCACAGCTAATTTATCTGTGATTCTACCAGCCTGGTCCGGATTCCATTGGAATCATCGCTATTTCTCATGGATGCAGTGGTATAGCATCACGTGCATGCGCCTTGTGGGATTAGAACCCACTCGAGTAAGTTTGTTGCAATTTTTTGTAATGCTAACTGTGTATGTTTATATTATTTTTCCAAAATTGAACCATGTTGATGTCGAATATACTTGATGCTTGATCAGGTGGCCGAGATCCTCAAAGATCGGCCTTCGTGGTACCGTGATTGTCGAGCTGTGGATGTGCTGAATGTAATGTCTACTGGAAATGGTGGAACAATTGAGTTGATGTATATGCAGGTTATAATTTTTTTTACTTCCTCTATGCCTTGGCCATTTTTTCCTTCACCTTCCGCTTATCTATATACTGAATACTTACTGCGCCTAATGATTTAAGCTCTATGCACCAACGACTCTCGCACCTGCTCGAGACTTTTGGCTACTACGCTACACTTCCGTAATGGAGGATGGCAGCCTTGTGGTATGCATTAAATCACTAATCTCAGTAGGAAAAATAATAAAAAAATAATAAAGACTGAGATTAAGATTTCTGTGTATAGGTGTGTGAAAGATCTCTGAACAACACGCAGAACGGCCCGAGCATGCCTCCGGTGCAGCATTTTGTTCGAGCAGAGTTGCTTCCTAGCGGATACCTAATAAGGCCGTATGAAGGGGGTGGATCCATCATTCACATAGTTGATCACATGGATTTGAAGGTATTTTAGCTGCTCCGTTGATTTTGTATTGATGCACGATTTTGAGCCGACTGAGCAACAATTTCTGTATATTTGATGCTTCTTTTCAGCCTTGGAGTGTTCCTGAAGTGCTGCGCCCTCTGTATGAGTCATCAACGCTGCTTTCTCAGCGAACGACCTTGGCTGTAAGGATCAATTTTAGTCATTTTCTGCCCTTATCGTTACATGATCAAGAATTGCAACTTATTTTTCATATGTTTTTCGTCTCAGGCATTACGCCAGTTAAGGCAGATCTCTCAAGAGGTTTCTCAGCCTAATGTAATGGGTTGGGGGAGACGGCCTGCTGCTTTGCGTGCTCTTGGCCAAAGATTGAGCAGGTTAGTGTACTTCTCTCTCTCCCCTCTCTCTCTCTCTCTCTCTCTCTGTGCAGTATAGTCATATCTTAATATGCATGTGATGGTGCAGAGGCTTCAATGAGGCAGTCAATGGCTTCACAGACGAGGGGTGGTCGATGATAGAGAGTGATGGCATTGATGATGTTACCGTGCATGTGAACTCCTCTCCAGGGAAACTGATGGGAACAATTCTAACATATGCGAATGGATTTCCGTCTATGAGCAACGCGGTGTTATGTGCTAAGGCGTCCATGCTATTACAAGTAAGCATATCAACTTTGAATCTGAATCTTGTGTTTCATTCTAACAAAAACATTACTCAAAACTCTTTGAATGTCGTCTTCTTTCAGAACGTCCCTCCGGCTATACTGCTGAGGTTTCTGAGGGAGCACCGGTCTGAATGGGCCGACAGCGGCATTGACGCCTATTCCGTCGCTGCTGTCAAAGCCGGGCCTTGCAGCATCCCCATTTCTCGCGTTGGATGCTTTGGAGGACAGGTGATCCTCCCATTGGCTCACACCATTGAGAATGAAGAGGTTAGTTTGTGTCATATTTTACATAAACTGCCTGTCATTATTCCATTATTGTATTATATCTTAATATTGATTTCTTGTTTGAAATAGTTCATGGAGGTGATTAGGCTTGAAAATATGGCTCAATATAGAGATGATGTGATTATGCCTAGTGACATCTTCCTCTTACAAGTAAGGCCTTGTGCAAAAACTATAGTAAATTTAGTATGTTTCTTTTGTGACATCATGTCTTAACATGCCGGATCTCATGTAGGTCTGCAATGGCGTGGACGAGACTGCTGTCGGAACATGTGCGGAGCTCATCTTTGCCCCGATAGATGCCTCTTTCTCCGACGACGCTCCTCTCCTTCCATCCGGTTTCCGCATCATCCCTCTTGAGTCAAAAACTGTATGTTTCTTTGTTTCCTTAGCATTTCGTACCCTATCCCTTTGTTGTTTGTTCTTGTTCCATGCTGACATCGTTGGGGCCGGGTGGTGCAGGACGCATCGAGCCCTAACCGTACGCTGGACCTCGCATCGACCTTAGAAGTCGGGGCCGCAGGCGGCAGAGCATGCGGCGACCGAATGCGGAGCCAAGGGACCGCGAAATCCGTCATGACCATAGCGTTTCAGTTTGCATTCGAGATGCATCTTCAGGAGAGCGTTGCGGCTATGGCGCGGCAGTATGTTCGTAGCATCATCGCGTCTGTTCAACGGGTGGCGTTGGCGCTCTCACCTTCTCGTCTCACCCCTCATGCTGCTCTCCGCCCGCCTCCTGTCACACTGGAAGCACACACGCTCGCACGTTGGATCTACCAAAGCTATAGGTATACAACCGAAAATGTGTTCATTGCATCTATTAACACGACTTTTGCGCGTTTTCCGGTTTACTAATATGCCTTTAAATTGTTATAAAAAAACATGACCTTTATTATTTTACAATTTAAAATACTGATCTGAAATCGGATCAGTTGCCCTACTCAGTGTACAAATCCTATGCCACGTCACTTTGTCCACTGATTAGGGCACAACAATTTGGCCCGACAGGAAAATGGATTGTTATTGTATATCGCAAAATAAAAAAGAATGTGTTTTTTGTGCAACAATTTAAAAGTCGGGTTGTAAAACAGAAGACGTGCAAACGTCCACGTTTTCGGAGAATTCTCAAACTCAAAATCTCCGTTTCACAGATTTTCCTAGGCGCCGATCTACTGAAACCGGTCGTGGAAGGAAGCGATTCTGTTCTCAGAACACTCTGGCATCATTCTGATGCTATACTGTGTTGCTCACTAAAGGTAATAAACATAACCTAGTTTCTGCTCATCTCAGCCAGTACTAATCGTATTCATGTCATTATCATGTGTGAACATTCTTAATGCATGCAGGCATTGCCGGTTTTCACATTCGCGAATCAAGCAGGGCTCGACATGCTCGAGACCACCCTAGTCACTCTCCAGGACATCACGCTCGAGAAGATTTTCAATGACGATGGGAAGAAGACGCTCTTCGTGGAGCTCCCGCAGATCATGCAACAGGTAAATAAATTCCTCATTACTAGCTAATCAAATTACGTGAAAATTGAGCATATTTTCACATACCTTGTATGCGTATGAGTACTTGATACTCATACTTGCATTACTCCTTTCCTCAACTTTGCTCGTCTCTTCAATACCGCCTTGCCCTTAATATCCCACTTTGTGGCGCAGGGTTTGCGTGCCTACAAGGAGGCATATGTTTATCGAGCATGGGGCGGCCGATCTCGTATGAAAGAGCCGTTGCATGGAAGGTTTTGAGCGAAGAAGAAGATGCACACTGCCTCTGCTTCATGTTCGTAAATTGGTCGTTTGTTTGAGTCACAGAACATTACAAAATTCATAGGAAAAGAAGCCAAAAATGTTGTATGAATTGTGACCCCTCTTTCTTCTTGTTCAGCTATGCGCAGGCTACTTGGCTTGATTTTTTCTCTTTAATTTATTATTATTAGTTTTGTTTTTTTCTCTTTAATTTATTATTATTAGTTTTGTAGTTGAGTATTTTAACACAAACTGTCTTAAATTTATGGTAAATTCTCTGTTTAGTTTATGTCCTTTATCATTAGTTTTGCAGTCTGCTTAAGTTTATATATGGCCATCAGGATATCTTGCTTTTCAATATTAATATTGGTGAATAAATAATTGAGAGTAAATCTTCATTTCTTCCACATATATCATTAATAAGGGTTAAATGTTCCAAATAACACAATATTTACTTCAGTTTGTAATTTGCATTAGGGTTTTAAAACGCTGCAATTACAGTGCTATATTTGATTTTCTCGCAATATAACATCCCTAATTATTTCAGTAAAATTTGTCAGACGTGTACTATTAGTACGGCGCCATTTTACTGCTGACAAATTTGAGAATGTTCATGGCAAAAGTAAATCGAAACGTCATAATTGCGACATTCTAAAAATTGTACCTAAATAAAAAATTTAGGTCAAAATCGTGTTATTTACCGGTATAATTAACCCGAAATTTAGTTGCAGTTTCAGTTTATTGATTGAATTATTATAAAATATGGTCTCATTGTTCCTTGGGATCGTATTGATGTATGAGAGGGGGCGAGAATATATCAATTAGAGTAATAATTTTTTTTTCCTTAAATAAATCTGGACGTTCTACTAAAGTCAGTAAGAATTGGATATTGATAACAGTTCAATATTGTTGACCGTTTCAAGTAAAATGGAGTCTTGTATACTGAGTGAATCAGTTAGTAATCCTACTGACTGCTTTCAGTACCTGGTCAATTAGAATGATAACTAATATACGTGCGAAAGTGTTGTGGTTAAGTTATGCCTTACTGAAAACTTACACTAAAAATGTACTTAGTCAAATCTTGGCTTAGTCAGTATTCATTTTCTTTTCAGTATCAAAGTGATATTGATGGAGGGTTTTGAATAGTATGTTGTGTTGCGTATGCTAAGTGATGTTCAGTTCAATAATATGTATTTTAAATATTGAAAGTAAAGAATACACTTAGTTTTTACGTGGTTCGTATAGATCAGCTCCTACGTCGTGGACTGATGTATAAGTTAATCCACGACTTGGGATTGAGTCTTGCTTATAGGTGCAAGAGAAAACCTAAGTACAAAGGTTCACCTTATCTGTATCCCAACTTACTTAAATATCTTCCTACGTTTACTAGTGCTAGGAGACCTCTGATTGCTCAATTACAATTGACCAACTTTTTTGCTTATAGGTGCAAGAAAATCACGCTTTAAGCAACAAACATTTTGTTGCTTACATGCCTAAACATCTACGCCTACTTTTACAAGTGTTTGGTAGAAGGGGTTTTTCCAACTTGAAATTTTTGAGCTGTACAAGGTTCTAGGTTTAAGATATTACAAGTTTAATACATGTACACTAAGGGAATGTATGTGACGACCCGACTTTTAAAGAAAGTACGGATCACATGGATCGTCACCGGTATGATAAATGCAATGGATATATATAATTTAAACCAATACGATTAACCAATCAATTGTGAATAAATGCGTAGACTAAAGGGATACGCTGTATCGGTACAAACTCAAGTCACAGAAAGACTTGCCAAAAAGGTTCTATGTTCAAGTCTAACCCAATCGTATGCACTTCAAGGAACGAGTACGACCTCCATTCAATACGATATGATAGCGATCATAATCAGCGAGATACCAACAAAACATCAGAGTTTGGCAGCAAATAAACGTGTGAACATACATATGATGATGCATGCTCAAGGTTCTAGAAATCCTTTCAATTAAAGCAACAAAAGCACTACCACTTTGCACCACCTCGCACCCATCATCAATCTTGCTCAACCTGCACATCAAAAACGAATATGCGGGGCTAAGTACAAAAGTACTCGATGGACTCGTTGTCGAAAATATTTTCTTTATAAAAGTTATTGAGCTGCCCACAATAGCACATGAGGATTTTAGTTGAAAAGACTCATGTCTATCAAATATTTTATCATTTTCCAAAAGTGTCCGCGGACTATTTCATCCCGTTGTTCCATATCCGTAATTCATTCATTAATCATACGTTCATTCATTCGCGACTATGGGTGGCCACCTACACATAGTCGCCGTGACCGGTCGAGTAGCTAACCTTAACACACATCACACGTGTACACAATCCGAGTTAGTCCTCAACTAAGTCGGATCCGATCGTTACCCTTTAACGCTTGGTGGACCAACTCATTCACATACCACATTGGATATACCAATCAATTCTCGTCCCAAATTTGGACAAACCAACCTCAGATATGGACACAACAAAACATAAATATTTGGCAGTCAATAACAGTTCATGCGATAATATTTCATAAAGCTTTTGTAAATCATGCTTTGAGTTATGCATAATCATTTTGTTTCAAGAAAAGCCCACCTCAAGAATTGTCCTTCTTGGAGTACGTGCTAGCGATCCTCCGTTGTTTTCGTTTACGTCCACGCTGGACCTTATCAACGCAAGAAATATGATTTAGTATGTCATTCGTTTTTTTTTCGAGAAGTATCATTAAGATTCGACAACTCGATATCTTTTAAGTCTTTGGGTTTTAGGATTTTCGTCATCGATATGACTTAATTAACATTTATATTTTGTCTATTTGATTGGTCTCGTCATAACGATAGGTGACACTTCGACGTTGCATTCTTCCCTTCCAACGATGTTTCTCCGCGTCGTTTCGTATAATTTATGAATCTTAAGTTCATAACTAATATTCGTCGTTTGTTAACGCGTATCAACGTTTTCGAGTTCCAAATCCTCATTCATTGCTAAAATTTCTTCGCCGCGTTTCTCGTCTCACACGTCCCACATATTCTATCCGAGAAACTCATACTAATACTACACAATTAATAAATATTTCTCGTAAATCAATCATCATCTAACAAACGTTTTATAAATTTAAGTTGCTTAAATAAAATTTTCTCAATCATCTATTTGACATAAGCAACTTATTACTTAATTAAATCTCCAATTTAATTAAGTAGATCCATAATTAAATATTAATTAAATGGATAAATTTAAAAGTCCAATAATATTTGATTAATCAAACAAATTAATTTAATTAATCTTAGATATCCACTAATTAGGATTTATTTCTCATCACACCTTTGTAACAAAATACATAAGGTCTATCTCATTATATAAGTAAATCACTTAAAAAGAATAATTCTCAAATTATTCTTTAACATAATTAATTCATTATGTTATTCAATTTCTAAAATTTAGACTTTATCCAAGCTAATGAATTTAATTAAATCTCTTTAAATAATTTATATTTAGATTATTATTTAATTAATTAAGAATTAATCTCAAACTTTAATTACTAAAATTAAATCTCATATTTAATTAATATCGAATTTATTCAATCCTTAAATTTAATTTTAATGGATCATAGGTGAATACTTCAAGTCCATTACCAAAATCAATTCTTAGCCCAACATTTAAAATAATCTAAGTCCATCTTCAATATAACTAAAGCCCATATCAATTTAATTTGAAAGTCCATACCAATTAAATATAAGCTAAGCCCATATCTAATAAGTTTTCGGCCCACCGAACAAGGCCCAAACGAATTATTTTCGCCCACATGAACTAAGCCCATTATCACAACTTAAAAGTTAAAACCATATCATTGACAAATAAGAGCCCAAACTAATTAATATTTTGGCCCATGGAAATAAGATCCAACACAATTAAATTCATTGAAAATAAATTAAGGCCCAAACATTTAATTAAAATCGCCCAAATAAAAAATAAAGGCCCAACAAAATAAAAATAAAACCCTACTATCCTAACCAGCCGCCCCCCCCTTCTCTCCACTCTCACGTCCCATTCTCTCTCGTCTCTCTTCCTCACGCGGCGCACACACAGTCGAGACTACCGCCTCCTCCCCGCCGTGTCGTCGTCTCCGGTCGAGACGTCGTCGTCGGCGTGCCGCCCGCCATCACGACCGCCGCCTTCACCCTCTTCTCGATAACGATATATATATACACACGCACGCGTCGTGCTGCTGCCGCCGCTTTCTCCGCCGATCACATCGCGGTCGGTGTCTCACCGCCACCGCCGCAACCTCGACCCATTCTTTTCTCTCTCTCGGTTCTCTTGCGAACCAACGCGCACACACACACACGAATCTATGATTTTCTCGTAGAGACACACAAATGCCGTGCATCTCTCTCTCTCACGGATTTGCCGTCGCCGTCGTCGATTCCGATCAGCATGTCGTCGCACCATCTTCGTTGGTCGACCGCGCGGATCGGCGCCGTTGCCATCGCTTTCCGACCGGCGCCTCACTGCCTCTCTCTCGGAAACGTCGGCGCCATCGTCGCGTGATTCCTCGGTGACGTGCCATCGTCCCGCTCCAGCCGCTTACCGCCGCCCCGCCGTCGCGTCGTCCTCGACGTCGTTTAATCCTTAAGATCCACACACGCGCACACGCATTGGGTGGATCGCCCAATCTTTCCTAATTTTGTTTGTAATAGAAATTATCTAACATTTCCTTTCGCCACAGGGTTTGCGGTGGTCGCCGCCTTATTCCCTCGTCTTGTTGACAGCGTCACCGATCGGCGAGTTGCCGACCACCATGACGGTAGACGACCAACAAATGAGCCTTAGTGGCTCGGCCCAAACACTATAGTCTATGTGCGATAGCAGCTCTTATGCATTTGGAAAAATTGTTGTGAACTAATATTGTTTATGCCTTTCTGTTTTTGACTATGTAATTAGAATGTATAAAAATTGTAGAAGAGAGAAAACCTGTATGAAGTAGGCTGTATGAGTTTGCTTTGTTGTTTTGATCAGAGGAGTAACAATTTCTTGCAACAACAAGGTATTATAAATTGTTAGTTTGGATGTTGTAAGAAGATGAAAATAGAGAGAAACAAGTTCTTACATTTTTGGCTGGTTCTCATCGGCTACTGTGACAGGTTTCAAAGTGGAGGAATGTGGTTTGATTAGTAAAACATGAGAGGAAGTAATGTAGGAAAATTGTGTTGCTGCAAGGCCTTCATAGGATTCCTTTATGGTGAAAAGATGAGTATTTAGGGAAAAAGTAGAGTAAGGTAGGGTAAAGTGGAATATTTTGGGGAATAAAAATGATGTGGTTTGACTAGATAATTTATCCAGTATAAAATATCTGGTTCGACTTATAACTTTATTCGTTCTCGATATTCGTTTAAAATTTCTCGTTCGAAAGTAAAATCGAAACGTCAACGATTATAAAATTTAATAATCGCTCTAAATTCAAATCTCGATTTAGTTAAATAAATTAGTAAATCAAAGTTTTAATTTCTCGGGGTATTACATACCATCCCCCTTAAAATAAATTTCGTCCCGAAATTTGCTAATCATGTAAAAGATCGGAGTATTTCTCATTCATAACAGATTCTCATTCTCAATTTGCTTCTTCTTGTCTATACTTTTCATAGAACTTTCACCAATGAGATTTCCTTGTTCTTTTGTTTTTGGATATGTCGGTCCAAAATTTTCGTAGACATTTCTACATAACTCTTATTGTCATCGAGGACAATTTATATCGGTGATATCACATGGCTTGGGTCATGTATGTACTTCCTGAGTTGTGAAACGTGGAACACATTGTGCATGTGTCCAAAGCTTGGCGGTAATGCCGATCTGTACGTTTTTGGTACTATCATTCCCAGTATTTCATAGGGTCCTTTCAGATTATCTCACCGTTTTTGGGTGGAACACGGTACTGAAATGCAATTGAGTTTTCAATTCCCTTTGTAAGCTCATCTAAAATCTGGATGTAAATTTTAAATCTCTATCAGACATGATAGTCTTTAGAACTCCTCACAAACGTATGATTTCTCGAACGTACTATTGTCCTACTATATCTGATCCATATGTTATTAGGATCGGTAAGAAATACGTGCTCTTGGTCAAACGATCGATGATACTCCAATTAGCGGTGTTTTCTTTTAGTGATTTGGGTAGCCGATAATAAAATCCATGGCTATATCCTCTCATTTACGTTACGGTATGTCCGGTTGTAGGGTTTCATACGGTCATTTGGTGAAGTGTTTTCACTTGTCGACACGTCGAACAACGTTTTACGAATTAAGCTACGTCTCGCTTCATTCCATCACACTAAAATTTCTCTTTGAAATCTCGATACATTTTGGTGCTTATAGGGTGTGTAGCGTAAGACGTCTCATGGCTTCTCTCAAGATCTCACTCTTAAGCCCTTCGTCTTTTAGAAAATACACACTCTCCCATCATATAGCAAAACATCATATGTTGCTACTAAAAATTCTTGTGGTTATTATTTTTGATTTTGGCTCGTACTTCCTCCAGCTTATTGCTCTCCTTCTGAGCTTCCAATATTCGAGCTCTTAAATCTAGGATTGCAATCAACGTTGCAATACAGCCTTCTATCGTCTCAGGCGGCTCTATAACTTCGATGTTCATATTCTAAAATTCATTTATAAGCATCTCCTCATGACTGAGGAGGAATCCCAAACTAGGGTGAGATTTACGACTTAAGGCATCGGCTACAACATTGGCCTTGCCTGGGTGATAATGGATACCACAGTCGTAATCTTTCACTAGTTCTAACCATCTATGTTGCCTTATGTTAAGATCTTTCTACTTGAAGAAATACTTCAGGCTTTTATGGTCAGTATAGATCTTACATCTAATTCCATAGAGATGGTGTCTCCAAATCTTTAGGCATGTACGACCGCTACTAATTCCAGATCGTGCGTAGGATAGTTTAACTCGTGTAGACGTAACTGCCTTGGAGCTTAGGCAATATCTTTGCCTTATTGCATCAGAACACATCCTAACCCATTCTTCGAAACGTTGGTGTAGGTCGTGTATTCTTTATATGCTTGAATCGCAAAATACAGTCTTTGTTGTCGACAACTTCTTCAATCTCTGGAAACTAGTCTCACGCTCGGCGGTCCAAGTGTACTTGATTCCTTTTCTCAATAATTGGGTCATGATTCGGGCTATCGTTGAAAATCCTTCGATAAATTTTCGATAGTAGCCGACACATCCTAAGAAGCTCCGAATTTCATTCGGTTTCTTTGGAAATTCCCATTCTCGAACTGTATCGATTTTTGAGGGGTCTACTTTGATTCCCTCGGCGGACACGATGTGACCTAAGAATGTCACTTCGCCTAACCAAAACTCACACTTGTTAAACTTGGCGAAGAGTTGCTCTTGCCTCAACTTTTGCACAACAGTCCTCAAGTGCTCTTCGTGGTCTTGGTTATTCTTGGAATATATTAGGATATTATGCATGAATACTAAGATAAATTTATCTAGTACGGGTAAAATACCCTATTCGTGATATCCATAAATATTATCGGGGCATTTGTAAGTCCAATTGGAATAACGAAGAATTTTGAAATGACCATACCTTGTACGGGAAGCCGTTTTAGGTACATCTTCGGATCAAATCCTTAGTTGATGGTATCCCGACGTTAAGTCTATCTTCAAAAGACTCCTGCTCCCTTAAACTGATCAAACAGGTCGTCAATTTGGGACAAGGGATACTTATTCTTTAGAGTTATCTTGTTTAAATCTCGATAGTCTATGCACATTCTCAGTGTACCATCCTTTTTCTTCACAACAAGGACATGTGCTCCCCATGGAGGTACACTGGGTCTAATGAACCTAACTCCAAGAGTTCTTGTAGTTGGATTTTCAATTCCTCACGTTCCTTCGGTGCCATCCGGTATGGGGCTTTCGACACAGGGGCAGAACCTGGTTCGAGATCGATTGTGGGCTCAATCTGTCGAGTCGGCGGTAATCCAGGTAGTTTATCTGAAAAATCATTGGAATATTATCTCACAATCGAAACGTCTTCTATCATTTTCTTATTCTGGTCTTTCTCTTGGAGATAGACAAGGTAGACCTGGTTCTCTATCCTGTCCAGTAATGCCCTTGTTTATAGCGCGGATATGATTGAGACTCTTCTTCCCATGCGATCCGTGAAAGTCTATAGGTTCCTCTCAAACGTTGGAAAGAAATTTTTCTTTCATTACAGGATAGTCACATTATATTCGGTTAACCAATCCATCTCTAGGATTATATTCACATCTATCATAGGTATGACGTGAAGATTATCTGTCGAGACACAAGTAAACCTAGTCAAATTCTAGGTTCAAGCATGTGTGGTTACCATTCTTATACCTCCCTTGGGAAGAATTTCTCATGATTTGTTCAGCGTGTCTAGGATCAAATCCTAAGTTCTCAACGCATGCTTCAACAATAAAAGGATGCTGACGCGCCGAGATCAAACAAGAGGGTAACAGAAATTTGGAGAAGTATTCCATACCGCCAAGTTTCCTTGGTTCCTAAGCGACTCTGCGGAATTTCTTTTCTGGTTGAGGCGTAGGTCCTAGTTCTTTGAGCAACAGCTGTTGTTGATGATGGAGTTGTCGTTGTTCTTCTTCTTGATTCTTTGTTGTTGGGTTAGCGATCTTTATTCTTCGCGGTTGTCGCCATTGTTGTTGTCGTTCTTGTCGTGGTTGATATGGTCACGATTTGGTGGAAGTATCGGATCGGGTTTGTTCTTTGGAGCAGTTGAGCTTGGATAGCGGATTTTTCGGACTCGATTCGGTTCATTGGGATGGTCATTCTCTCATTGGCGTATCCCTGGACAATCCTTGTAGTAGTGACCCCTTCTGGACACATTTGAAACATTCATCATTGTGAACATGTAGACTCCTTTGTGACTCCTATGGCATTTAGGGCATACGGGAGTTTCACGAATATTTAGTTTCCTCCGCTAGCGCGGGTACTATGGTGCGTTCATTGTCTTATTCGTGCTAGATGGTACATTACTCACTTGTCATGGCCTCGTGTCGGCTGGCCGACTTTGATCTTGACCTTGGTGGGGTCCTTCCCACTTTCTCTTCCACGATCTCCTTGATGATTTGGTGGATGTCAGTGACAATCCTATCCTCGGCGGGGCATCCTCAATGTCCAATGCTCTATTAAGGGCCTCACGATAGATCATATTTCCATGACCGATTAGTGACACTCGATCTCATGATAGAGTGATGCAACCTAAAGTTCGTTGATTCCGACTTGGTTCGGGTTCCCGATGAACCAATCACAAGAGCCCGAGCAAAGCGGTTAAATTTTCAGCTATATAGAGGCTTGTAAACTCACGAAATATTAAGCTTTGATTTCAATTATATTAATGAGTTTTATTCTCTTCAAGAGCTCTTCGTTTTCACATTTGATTCTAGGTTGCGCATTCGCGTCAATTTCAAACCGATTGGCGAGGATCGTATCACGAGTCTCTTTCGAACTTCTCGGTTCTCTTCGTCGATGTCAAACAAGCGAGGCGCATACCGCGACATCTTGCGGGATGCACGGTCGTAACTCGTGACCGTGGTCTTTCCTATCGTAAATTGTAGAACTCGTGTTCTTTCATCTTACGGTAGCTCTTAGAATGTACTTGTCAGATATACTTCCTCCTTGAAATCTTCCTGTGTAAGCTTCTAGTTCCTATTCATATAAGGTCTTTCTCTTCGCTTCCTGTAAATCAGTTGCACCAATCATTTGCAAAGCAACGCATGACAAGCGCTCTTAAGAGGTGCAATAAAGGAATTTAAGGATTCGTTCTAGCGTGAATCCATAGCTCCGTATCCACGAGATTCCCATCCGTTGAAAATCGATGATTCTAACTAAGGATTAGCTCTTCAATCCTCTTATATATCGCAATCAAACATCTTCTTATACCATCCATCGGGATCTTAAATATCTCGCGCGATATGTATTTATAATCATACGCGTAAGTCTAGTACATCGTCGACATCATATAATACGACATCAAAACTAATTGCTCTCGATGAGCTATCATCATATCAAGTCAAATGCCTCTACAAGGATTTTCATCAGCGTTCTTGAGATTTACCAAAAGAGGCCAGGAACGGAGTATGATGCTCCAAAACTAATATCGGCATCCTCCACATACCCAATCACGATGCGTATAAAAATTTAAATACTACCGAGGTCATCAAAATAAGGGTTCGTATCAGAACGACTCATCGTTCTCGTATGCATCACCAAATATGCAATCGTATATAAACAAAACACTTTCTAGTCTTAAATAACTAGATCCATAATCGCCTAGGGTATAAATAGAGCTCATCGTGTTGGAGTCAGAACCGGGAGTATGGGTACTATCAATTTCCTCCATCTCATTGTCAGCAGACAGGTCCTCCTCAGGATCTTCCTCTGGGTCCTACTTCATTTTTGACCTCATCATTGAATGTGGGACTCACGGTTTCTCGAATTCAAATAATTCTAGCTTCTTCCATAGCAATTAGGTCTCGGTGGACCTCGTGCATGATCTCCTTATAGGCATCACCGGAATTTGAGAAACGGCAAGATGGCACAAGTTTCTCTCACAACGCATACGGTTAGCCACGTGATTCGTTAATCTCTACAAGATCATGGGACATGGGTCCGTCACGGTGGTCATTGAGCTGGGAAACGCGGTAGGTAGAGGTGAGTCTTGGCATGGGCGATCGATAGTGATGATTTGGGCGAGCAATGACGGGATGGAATCCTGCGGTGGTAGGACCGGAAAGGTGAGTTGTCGAGGGCGAGAGGATCCACCTCGAATATGTTCCCGCGGCCGATAAGAATGCAGATCCATTAGATGCTAAGCGAGGCATCTCCGGTGGAGCCACTCGGGATTTTCATCATGCCATGTGTATTCTCACTCGGGAGATCGAGTCAAAGTTACAGACTCCGTATACCATGAATACGTAGTTCGGTGGTTGATGGAGCGAAATCGAAGCTCTCGACGATGATATATGTATTCAGATGATCTCATGTGTACACCCCTGCTAATCGGGTGGCAGTCTCGTAACCAGTCGGAGTACGCCGTCGTAGTATGATGTACCACGTCCATGTACAGTAACCTAGTGTCACATGAAGTGAGCTAAGAACTCACCGGCGTCGTCTCCTCGATACGTCTGTAGGAATACACAACCTTCTTGGGTATGGTTCTACAGGATAAAGGACTTTTAGTCGTAAACATCGCTCGAACCACAATCTTATATCTTATTTTATTAATTTGGTATTCGAAAAGAGATTGTATGGTCTCTTAGGATAAAACAGACATTCAATGTCTAGCCTTCGGGTAAAGGCTAAGTGGTCACCATTTCTCATTGAGTTATGAAACCTTTATTTCCATTCGAATCATAACATTCGATCATATGCGTTCCCGCAATACTCAAAATTCATTCTTTTTTTTTTATACATACTTTCTTAACGTTATGCTTTGATTCTTCGTTATCGCTACGATAGAAATAGCATGTATAGTGTTCGAAATTTCTTCGCGTAGAGAGGTTGGGACTCGTAACAGTGCGAACCTCCAGTTAAACAATCGCTTCGTCATCGTAGAGTTGTTGCATTCTCATCATCAAATCCGTTCGGATTGAGATTCTTATAATTTCGATGTTCTCGTTCTTCCTTAGTATTCCGTTCAATCGGGACACCTTATGTTCTCATACTAAGTTCGGCTAAAAGGGATCATGCGTCTTAAGAGTCTATATTCTCATGGAAACATACTCATTTATATTATGCATCTAGCATGCTTTGCATATAGGAGTAAACACAACTCATAACATATATGCAATCAATGATATTCTCATATCATTACTTTATCAATCTCCCGAGTTTTCAACTTTTCTTCAACTTAACAATCGCTTATTTTGAAAATAACTTTTCAATGTCAATCATTCATTTTCCAAAATCATTGGAAACAACAACTCCATTTGAAATTTTGAGACCTTTCTCTTTTCAACATATTTCAACTTTCAACACAATGCGACTTTTGTAAGTCCATTTCAAACTTCATAAACTTTCATCATTTCAAAATAATTTTCAGTTGAAATAGTTACCTTCTTCCTCGTTGAGCGGACGATGATGGAGTGGAGTGCATGGTAGTCAAACACAATTAATTTTAGTCTCAACTTTCAATTTAGAATTCAATTAAAGGAAGTCAAATACCAACAGTTTCAAGACTCTACTTTCAACTTATGATTCAAGGAAGGGCTTTCTAGAGTTCAGAGCGAACAATTGCTCTGATACCACTTTGTGACGACCCGACTTTTAAAGAAAGTACGGATCACATGGATCGTCACTGGTATGATAAATGCAGCGGATATATATAATTTAAACCAATACGATTAACCAATCAATTGTGAATAAATCGTGACTAAAAGGGATATCAGATCAGACAAACTCAAGTCACGAAAGACTTGCCAAAAGGTTCTATGTTCAAGTCTAACCCAATCGTATGACTTCAAGGAACGAGTACGACCTCCGGTTCAATACGATATGATAGCGATCATAATCAATGATACCAACAAAACATCGAGTTTGGCAAGAATAAACGTGTGAACATACATATGATGATGCATGCTCAAGGTTCTAGAAATCCTTTCAATTAAAGCAACAAAAGCACTACCACTTTGCACCACCGCACCCATCATCAATCCTTGCTCAACCCGCACATCAAAAACGAATATGCGGTGGCTAAGTACAAAAGTATTCATGGACTCGTTGCAAAATATTTTCTTTATAAAAGTTATTGAGCGCCCACAATAGCACATGAGGATTTTAGTTGAAAAGACTCATGTCTATCAAATATTTTATCATTTTCCAAAAGTGTCCTACGGACTATTTCATCCCGTTGTTCCATATCCGTAATTCATTCATTAATCATACGTTCATTCATTCACAGACTATGGAGTGGCCACCTACACATAGTCGCCGTGACCGTCGAGGTAGCTAACCTTAACACACAACACGCGTGTACACAATCCGAGTTAGTCCTCAACTAAGTCGGATCCGATCGTTACCCTTTTAACGTTGGTGGACCAACTCATTCACATACCACATCGGATATACCAATCAATTCTCGTCCCAAATTTGGACAAACCAACCTCGGATATGGACACAACAAAACATAAATATTTGGCGATAATAACAGTTCATGCGATAATATTTCATAAAGCTTTTGTAAATCATGCTTGAGTTATGCATAATCATTTTGTTTCAAGAAAAGCCCACCTCAAGAATTGTCCTTCTTGGAGTACGTCTAGCGATCCTCCGTTGTTTTCGTTTCGTCCACGCTGGACCTTATCAACGCAAGAAATATGATTTAGTATGTCATTCGCTTTTTTTCGAGAAGTATCATTAAGATTCGACAACTCGATATCTTTTAAGTCTTTGGGTTTTAGGATTTTCGCCATCGATATGACTTAATTAACATTTATATTTTGTCTATTTGATTGGTCTCGTCATAACGATAGGTGACACTTGACGTTGCATTCTTCCCTTCCAACGATGTTTCTCGCGTCGTTTCGTATAATTTATGAATCTTAAGTTCATAACTAATATTCGCCGTTTGTTAACGCTGTATCAACGCTTTCGAGTTCCAAATCCTCATTCATTGCTAAAATTTCTTCGCCGCTTCTCGTCTCACACGTCCCACATATTCTATCCGAGAAACTCATACTAATACTACACAATTAATAAATATTTCTCGAAATCAATCATCATCTAACAAGCGTTTTATAAATTTAAGTTGCTTAAATAAAATTTTCTCAATCATCTATTTGACATAAGCAACTTATTACTTAATTAAATCTCCAATTTAATTAAGTAGACCATAATTAAATATTAATTAAATGGATAAATTTAAAAGTCCAATAATATTTGATTAATCAAACAAATTAATTTAATTAATCTTAGATATCCACTAATTAGGATTTATTTCTCATCACACCTTTGTAACAATATACATAAGGTCTATCTCATTATATAAGTAAATCACTTAAAAAGAATAATTCTCAAATTATTCTTTAACATAATTAATTCATTATGTTATTCAATTTCTAAAATTTAGACTTTATCCAAGCTAATGAATTTAATTAAATCTCTTTAAATAATTTATATTTAGATTATTATTTAATTAATTAAGAATTAATCTCAAACTTTAATTACTAAAATTAAATCTCATATTTAATTAATATCGAATTTATTCAATCCTTAAATTTAATTTTAATGGATCATAGGTGAATACTTCAAGTCCATTACCAAAATCAATTCTTAGCCCAACATTTAAAATAATCTAAGTCCATCTTCAATATAACTAAAGCCCATATCAATTTAATTTGAAAGTCCATACCAATTAAATATAAGCTAAGCCCATATCTAATAAGTTTTCGGCCCACTGAACAAGGCCCAAACGAATTATTTTCGGCCCACATGAACTAAGCCCATTATCACAACTTAAAAGTTAAAACCATATCAGCCCAACAAATAAGAGCCCAAACTAATTAATATTTTGGCCCATGGAAATAAGATCCAACACAATTAAATTCAGCCCAAAATAAATTAAGGCCCAAACATTTAATTAAAATCGGCCCAAATAAAAAAATAAAGGCCCAACAAAATAAAAAATAAAAACCCTACTATCCTAACCAGCCGCCTCTCTCCCACTCACGTCCCATTCTCTCTCCTCTCTTCCTCACGCCATTGAGCCGAGACTACCGCCTCCTCCCCGCCGTGTCGTCGCCTCCGGTCAAGACGTCGTCGTCGGCGTGCCGCGCCGTCACGACCGCGCTTTCACCCTCTCTTCTCGATAATGGATATATATATACACACGCGCGTCGCGTGCTTTGCCGCTTTTCTCCGCCGATCACATCGCGGCCGGTGTCCTCACCGTCACCGCCGCAACCTCGACCCATTCTTTTCTCTCTCTGTTCTCTTGCGAACCAACGCGCACACACACACGAATCTATGATTTTCTCGTAGAGACACACAAATGCCGCGCATCTCTCTCTCACGGATTTGCCGTCGCCGTCGCCGATTCCGATCAAGATGTCGTCGCACCATCTTCGCTGGTCACCGCGCCAGATCCGACGCCGCTGCCATCGCTTCCGACCGGCGCCTCACGCCTCCTCCTCGTGAAACGCCGACGCCATCGTCGCGGATTCCTCCGATGACGTGCCATCGCCCCAGCCCAAAGCCGCCACCGCCGCCCCGCCGTCGCGATCGTCCCCGACGTCGTCTAATCCTTAAGATCCACACACACGCACACATGCATTGGGTGGATCTGCCCAATTCTTTCCTAATTTTGTTTGTAATAGAAATTATCTAACATTTTTCGCTCATAGTTTGCAGGCGCCGCCTTATTCCCTCGTCTTGACGAACGCGTCACCGATCGGCGAGTTGCACAGCCACCGCGACGGCCGACAGCCAACAGCCGAGCCTTAGTGGCTCGGCCCAAACACTATAGTCTATGTGCGATAGCAGCTCTTATGCATTTGGAAAATTGTTGTGAACTAATATTGTTTATGCCTTTGTTTTTGACTATGTAATTAGAATGTATAAAATTGTAGAGAGAAAACACGTATGAAGTAAGTCGTATGAGTTTGCTTTGTTGTTTTGATCGGAGGAGTAACAATTTCTTGCAACAACAAGGTATTATAAATTGTTAGTTTGGATGTTGTAAGAAGATGAAAATAGAGAAACAAGTTCTTACATTTTGGGTCGGTTCTCATGGCCACTCGTGATGTGTTTCAAAGTGGAGGAATGTGGTTTGATTAGTAAAACATGAGAGGAAGTAATGTAGGAAAATTGTGTTCTTGCAAGGCCTTCATAGGATTCCTTTATGGTGAAAAGATGAGTATTTAGGAAAAGTAGAGTAAGGTAGGGTAAAGTGGAATATTTTGGGAATAAAATGATGTGGTTTGACTAGATAATTTATCCAAGATAAAATATCCGGTTCGACTTATAACTTTATTCGTTCTCGATATTCGCTTAAAAATTTCTCGCTCGAAAGTAAAATCGAAACGTCAACGATTATAAAATTTAATAATCGCCTAAATTCAAATCTCGATTTAGTTAAATAAATTAGTAAATCAAAGTTTTAATTTCTGGTATTACAATGTATGTTTGAAATCTTGAGCAAATGATTATATTTGAGCTATTAGAATTCACCGATAACATCAGAATTCGTCATGAAATGCGTTGTTTTGTATGATTTTGCAGATAGAACCATGAACTCTTTGAATGCTTGAATGTTCAGTGCTTTCGGCAACCTTCAAAGGTTGGATCTTTCGGGTATTTATAGGAGAGATAGTGAATAGTATCATTGGAGGGAACATCGAATCACATCCACTCCATTGTCGTTTGAATCCTTGATTTGAATCCCCATACATCGTTTTTCGTGTCCGTAACATCATACAATGAGCTTTGCACTTACGAAAAGTAACTCTAACTTATTAGGATCATCTCGCATATTTGCTCGACACGTTGAAAGTCAAACACTCGAGGTTTAAATAATTTCATGTTTCTTCAATAGAGGTGACTCGGTGTTTCTTCGATACAATGACTCGAATATTCAATGACACTTATAGCGTTGACTTAATCTTCACCGCTTCATCGCCTCTTCTACCGATATGACACTTAATCATTTTCTTGATATCTTCGTCTTGATGTACTGAGTCTTCGATCTTCAATCTTTCGACTTCGCCTTCAATCTTGATAGCGTGTTCTTCGGTATTGTTGTGCTTTACTATTCAGTAGCATTGTGTCCTTCAGTAGTGCTTCTCATCAATAGCGTTAGTATTGAAACTTCTATCAAGACGATCGACTTCACACGCTCTTGAACTCCATCAATATTGCTTGTCCATACTGGCAATTGTTTTGCTGAAACCTCTAGACATAAGAAGCTCGCTCCCTAACAAGTGAGCAACAATATGTTACGTCATTAGGGCAATCATCAGGGAGGTTTTAAACAGATTTTTTACAACAATTTCTCCCTTTTTGATGATACCAAAACCTAACTATTACATTGAAGACAGACCATTAAACAAGATAACCAGTTTCAGCAGAAGGGTTTGGTTCCCATTTATTGAGATTATCCTTCTCAGTTAAGTATAAAAGGTTTGAGCAAGTTCAGAGCCTGGACAAAGAGTTATTGTCATCAGGGTAAATTGGATCAGTATATATATATATATATGTTTAGGTTGCTGAATTTATAGAGTACATTAGTTTTAGCTTCAGAGTCAGCAAACATATACTGTCTATTATAAAACTATATTGATTTCATTCTCCTCGTCAGTTTGTTCTCCATACATCTCGAAGATGCATTCGACCAACTATATGAACTCCTCAGGCTTACTGGATGAGTCCAGTTTCAATAACTTGGTAGCCACCTAAGTTTTTTCTTCAATCTTAGCTTTGTCAACAAAGGTACTCGCATCGGAGGAAGATATCTCTTCAAATGCGTCATTATGTTTACACGATTTCTGGCAGCCAGGTTGACAATCTTGTTGTCACGCCCCAAATCCCGAGGGATGACGTCCTACTACACCTCAAGCCAAATAAAGGATGGGGTATCAGAGAGCCTAATACTGTCTCGACTACTACATGAGGGCTTTGGTCAAGCGTCCAAGAGGGGCTGACTACTCTCACTCTCCATCAAAAAGCAGTAAAAAAAACGCTAGAGAAATCACGACATAAACCAACCGAACTTAAAATACTTTAAATATAATGTCATAGAACTCAACCGAGTTTCTAGATGATAAAACAAAGCATACACACTTAAGAGCATACAACTAACATAGCATACTTAAAACAAAATAGAGAACAACCAACCCGCCTCACCGATCATCAAGTCTTTCCGCTTAGTTATATGAAATCATTTGAAAAAATTGGGTGAGTACTAGCCCACCAATGAGTCACGATTTCAAAACGATTCCTAGAAACAAAACGAAGAAAGTCCATCTCATAAGGTAAACATAGAAAGTTTTAAAGTATAAATCCACTTCAATGAAACCAAAACCTTTTACTTGGGACCCATTAGCGCATTCCATTGTTACTCAAAGCTATCATATCTCCTGGACGAACTACATTTCGAGATCATGTTTAACATACAAACCACACTTCGAGATCAACCATCGGGCTGAGCAACGAGCAGAACCCAAAAGCCGCATCATATGTAGGTACGCCAATGGAGATCAATCCATGACAGTACGGATTCATGTACACAACTCTTAGTAAGTGTGTTAGACCCACCAAGAGCACAGTTGCTTAACCGAGAGCATTAAACAGACAGAGATGCACAAAAATATGTTCATGGACATTCAATATTTTCTTTTGAAATATCAAAGCTTAATAACTCAAAATATCACTACAAGAATTTTGCTTATAGATCACACGTCATAGGCCACTTATTATTAAGACTAAAGTGGTCTATTATGACATGTACAACGTGGGTGGTGAAACGCGTGGTCTATAACCATATTTTTAAATGGTTATGTAATCACGGGGTTCATTCCGCGTGGTCTATTAGCAAGAAAATTCCATGCATAACGAACTTTAGCACGTCGTCTTTCTCTCGTGTTGATTAAATACCACTGTCATTAACCGTGGTCTATCGCCTCATTTTCCTTTAAAATTATAAAATAAAAAGGTGAAGTGGGCCCACAGCAAACTGAAATGCCAAATGGGCTTTAGACTTTGCAGGATGAATAAACTCAACACCTCGACTCAAGATTTAAGCAGGGTTTTGAACTTTTTAATTTCATTGTAGCAATATTTGTTGTTGATTTGAAAGACTGATTAAGGATGTTCAACGGAAACAGAAATGCGTTGATGAAGACGGCGATGAGGCATTTCTCTACGAGCTCGCGGAAGCGCTCACCCAATTTGATGAAGATAAACCCTAGGGTTCCATTTCAGGAGGCTGCCTACATTGCCGAAGGTCTCTACGGCGCCATTAAGGTCAATGGTCCTCTCACCATTGGAAACGCGTGGAATCACGTCAAGGTCTGCTGTTTTCCTGCTTTTGCAACTTCTAATTTAGCTTTTGATTGCATCCCGAGTAATGGGGATGTTTTTATGAATCGATAATTGTCGATAGCTTATCTCGCGCCGCAGCAGATTATTCTCTCCGTTGCTGACTGCGCTTGATAATTTCACATTCAATTCTCCGCGGCGCTTCATTGGCATAGAGTGTTCCCCGCTGCTTAATTGCCTAAAGTTTGTAGCCATGAATCCCGAATTAGGTTTAATTTTCGTTCAATCTCAGACCTCATAATTTTATTCTCTTACGTCATTTTTTTTGAGTAATTGTGTATTTTTCTTGATATTCAGCTGCAATGCTTCCAAAAGTGTCCTGGAAATTACTTACAAGCTTTGTTGGCAATACCTAGGACACTGAGAATGATGTAAGTATTATTACAGGCTTCATGTTATTTATTGTCACTATCGTAATTTATAATGTTAGACTTTGCTTGGAAGATACTTAGATGTGTTAACTTGTGTCAGGATTAGATTACTTAGAACTAGTGTCAGGATTAGATTAGTTAAATAGAACTTATATGTTTTGGTGAAGAAAGTACCTTAACGAACTTTTGGTTTGGAGATAGATACAAGATCGAATCAACCCCAAAACTGCTGCGTGTTCAGAATTTTCAACTCCTAACTAATACTTCAGATGATTAAATGAATTCTGACATATGAGTGAGTTGCTAGTTAGTTTAAGTAGAATCTCTGTTCCATTTCTTTTATTCTTTAATTATGCATTAGAAGTAAACAAGTTATTTGTGGTGAACAAGAACCATTGTCAAAGCATCTGATAAAATTCAAAATCCCTTTTTTCAACACGAGGTCAAATGATAGCTATTTCACAAGCCAGTGGCTATATTACCAATTTTAGCACAGTTGTTTCAAAGAACCATCAATTTTGGTAGAATTTTTATGATATGCACACTCCAATGAATGGTAGAATTCTGGTATTGAGGTCCATAGACTTCTCGGCAGGTACTTTACATCTATGTAAGCATTAGCGGGTTCAATATTTATTCAAACATATGGTTAATCACACCTTTATCCCTCTGTAAAGTTAGTCATTCCCAGCTCCATCTGTTGGAAAATGATGGTGCCACTCTTTCTCCCTTTTGCTTTGTATTCAGACACAGCATTTAGACATCGTGTGGATTTAGTCACCATATATATGTTCTTCCTTGCATTTTTTTCAATTGTGATTTGCTCATCTATCACCATGTTTCACGAAGTTCTTTTTTTTTTTTCGATAGGCTCAAATTTCAAGTTTCACGGTTTCTATACAGATTTATGTTCCAAATGGCACATTCATATGATCCAATGATTGTTAATGAAAATAGTTTTGAAGTGCTAAAATTTGATGATTTGATTGTTCGCATGCATTTGCTTGTACGTCTGTACTTTCGATGTTTGTGTTAAGTTGTAAGAAGATTGATGAGTATGTATTTGTTCAAGTATTTGTTGCATTAAAACATTTTATAATTAAATATCATTATTTGCGTTTATTGATATGGTGTGTTTCAACTTTCAGGTTTGTGCATAGTTATCAGAGCTATTTATGGAACCATGCAGCAAGCATGAGAGTACAGAATTATGGTATGTAGACTTTAAAAGTTTTGTGTTATCTGTCTCTTTTGGCAGGGTGATTCAAATAAGTTGTCTATATAGCATTGTCTATAATACACATCGTTTTAATAGTCCACATCGGACAAACTTTGTCAAAAACTTAGGATGTTGTAATTGCAAAAATTGAAAGGTGGTGTTGTAATTGCAAATTCTTTGAGTGCACCAACAGAAGTCCTTTGGGCAAACAGACCGTATTTCACATATTTTTCTCTCGATGTATTAACTCAGGTTCTGAATGATTTTACTTGTTGAAGGGACTAATGTTCCAGATAATTAGTTCATGATTCTTCTATGCCATATAAAATGCAGGGTTTCACCAGGTTGTGTTGGGCGATTTGGTATACTGCAAAGAAGAAGAGAGTGACAAAGAAACAATAACATCTCTTTTGGAGTGTGAAGATGATGGTGATGATGATACACATTGATTGCAATCTTGAGGACATACCAGTGACTGATCTTTCTGAAGTGAAAATGCATCTGTTAAGGTACTGTTCTGCAAGTCTTTCTAAGCCAGCTCTTAATGGATATTTTAAACTAAAATTAATGAACATTAACTCCCTTACATAAAACCTGTTGAAATCTCGTTTGTTATTTGGTTTTAGTTTTCAGAAGAAGTGAAGCCTTGTTATCTATCACACTCTAACCTCATTATATGTGAACTTTATTCCTATTGATGATATAAGCTTTGGACTTGAACTCTAGGATTTGAGAAAACAACAGGAGAATTGTGCAACAAAAAGCTACTTATAATCATTTTTATTTTCAGTTTTGCATAATCAGTATTTACCAACTTTTGAGTAATGAACATGCATGTAGAAATGGAGAATTTAGACCTGTCCTTGATAAGTACTCATCACCATCATGTGATATGACCTCACCATCTGCTCTTTCCAAGTAGAAGATGTTGACATTTTTGGCTTCAAAACAACAAAGGACGATTGAAATGTAAAGATTTATTTACATCAAAATCCTAACATTAGCTGGCCGACCATAGGCAGAAACTCAAAAAAAATCAGAATGACCTGTTTCTGGTCAAAGGGTGAAACTGTTAATGATACAACAAATGCATTATTTTATGCTAAATTCTAAATTGAAAAGTGGAAGCTCGTATGGCAAAAAAAATGTCTCTCTCTTAGTCTGTAGCCTCACTTCCGTCGAGCAAGTTGAGGTGAATAAAGTTTTTTTGTTCTAGTTGACATAACATGATTTGCTGCTTAAATATTTCCTTCCTTTTTTCTATATTCCTAACTGCATAATTCAGTTCTTTTGTTGCTTGGCTTATTAATGTTTTTGAACTTCCTAATTTGTTATTTCTTCGTTTGTTCCATCTCTTTTAGGATGGTAATATTTCCGGAAGTACACAACAGGCAGCAGCTGATGCTTGGTACAAGAACACAGAATCAATTGACAACAACAAGCTAGGTTGTGATGTTAATAAAAGAAAACAAAGCCGGGGTCGGGTTACTACCTCTTCAGGAGGTAGGGGACGCGGTCCCCGTGTTAGTGATCAGGCAAGAAATTAAAATATTTCTCCGTCAAATGGCCAGGTCGAGAGTTCCCAGTGTAAGGTGTGTCTATTATGTTAGTTTCTACATTTATGTGTTATGACTTATGTGCAGTTTCTGTCATCACACGCCAGTAAAATGATTTTCTATTAATTCCTCAAAACAGTAATATGTAATCTCCAAATCAAATTCTCGAATTTAATCCTCCCTCATTATAAAAATAAAATAAAATTGACGACATACATACCTTCATTTTTCTTGCCATAATACTCAAAAACTCTCCGAAATCCACAGTGCCATCTCCATCTGCATCAACCTCATTCATCATTTCTTGAATTTCTTCTTTTGTTGGATGTTCATTCAGAGATTGAATCACTGTTGCCAATTCTTCCACTGTGATCATCCCTTCAAAAATAAACAAATATTAGCAAGTGATGTTAAATAAACTAGGAGCTTATTCGTGTCTAAAGTGGACAATATCGTACTAATGTTCGATGAAACTCACCGTCGGAATCTTTATCGATTAGGGAGAAGGCTTCCCAGAACTCAGCAATCTGCTCCTCTGTCAATGCATCAGCCATTTCTGAAATTAAAAAATGGAGATTTTGGAGAAGGGGAAAATGGGAGATACAGAGATCTCAGTTTGGAAATTGAAGTAGGAATATGGTGAACAGAATTTCTGCCAACTTATGTTTATGAACAATAAAAAAATTGCACGCTTTTTAAAAATGCGATGTTGTTAAACATAATATGTAATCTCTAGATTCTTCTTTTCGTGCTAGTCCTATGCCCTTTCCCTCCGCCTTTTCTATTGTGTGCAGCATCTCATTTCTCATTATTTCAGGTATTCGAACGATCGCTGCAGTGCTCTTTTTCAGGCTTTGATGAGGTACATGAATTTATCTTTATATGATTGATTGTCCTGAAAATATTTGCATTTCAAGTATTCTGAGAGTCACCCAGCATTCGTGCTCTCTATGGCTCTTCTGAATAGAATTGAATATTTTTTAGGTATTAAATTTTATTTCTCACATATTGCATCTTATTTTGATCATGTAGATGGAGAGGCAAATTAGATGATTGATGTTGGAGCAGAGATGGTGAAATGAAAGGTTCAAGATGGTGAAATTGATGTTTTGTGGACGAATTTAATTAGCTAGGTAGACAATATTTGTTGTGCTATAATTGTTGATTGGGAATTTTCCCGGTATATAACGTTTATGTATTGTACCTTGATTTATCTATTTATGAGACAATATATATTTTATATCTATTTTGTATTATTGTTTTTAATGACGTAAAGCAGTATTTTGAATTATATAATAAATAAATAAATAAATAATTTTTTTTCGTTGACTTGTCTATTAATATATAGACAACGGGGATGTCCGCGTGGTCTAAAACACAATAGACAACGGGGTTTAACCATTGTATAAAGCTAGAACACCGTTGTCTATAACAACATAGACAACGGGTAAACCCACGTTGTCTATGATGCTATAGACAACGGGGAATATCCATTGTATATTACAAGGCCCCCGTGGTCTATAACATGATAGACCACGGGGATTGTCCCATTGTCTATGTTATGATAGACCACGGGGATTTCCCCGTGGTCTATAGCTACCCCTAATAGACTATACCTTGATAGACAACGGGGTTTTCTGTAATAGACAATGGGGATTCCCCGTGGTCTATAACCAAAATTCTTGTAGTGTATGTACTCAAAATATAACTCACCTTAACCTTCGACTGATCTTTGCACTCAACCTGTGTATCCTCGTAATCTTATAACTTTAGATCTCACTTCACAGGATTCTTACATAACAACTTTTAAGTTTAGATCCGGTCCCACGACTCCAGGGATCCGTAAATCACGTAAAACGTGATAACTAGGGTTTTCTTCCCCTTCTAACTAAAAACTATGACATCCGGACTTCCAGAAAAATAGGATGCAGAAGGGAAAGTTGTTCACAATAATAATCCCTACAAATCAGTGCATTTTGAAAATACATGCATGGAGACTCATGAGCATCGCATGCAATAATCATGATAAAAGTTCATGCTTATACTCTTTTTTCTAGTAAATCCATAAATCCATTAACCATGAGACTTGACTCAATAAATAGCATGCTCAAAGTACATGTATGCATGATTTTTGCAGATGTCGGGTTGCCCATGCCATTTTAAAATATTTAAAAATAGTAAAAATCGTGATCTGACAATCCTAAATATGCATAAAATGAAAAATCTATTCCGACAACTTTATAGATCCGAAGGTCAAGAACACAAAAGGCTTAAGGGACAAAGCCAAAAGATGGCTCGTTGGGTGACGGTGGCGGCATGGTTGTTGCACTGACAGTTTGACAACTGTCGGGCATCCTGTTGTTGCTCGGGCTTAAGGGCAATGTGTTCTATGCTATCAATTCTATAAAATAGACGGAACAGAAATAAAGAAATAGAAAAATGAAAACCGAGCTCACCGGGGAGAGGGTAAGTGGCGTTGGCTAGGCACCCCAATGGGGCCCATCTCCTCTTAGCCGTCCCTTAGCTCGCCGGCATCGCTACCACCCCAATGGGGCCCACCTCCTCTTAGGCGCTTCGCTCGCTGCTCGTCTCTTCGTCAATATGAAAGAACCGTTGAAAATGAACGAGGAAAATTGAAGGCCATAGACCCCTATTTATAGTTTTTCAGAAGCTTGCTTGTGGAAGCGCATGTGCAAAGCTGACGCAATTAAGAGAGTGTGTTTGCGCAATCGCTGGCACATGCGCTAGCTGAAAACACTTTAAAAATCATAACTTGATCGTTTGAACTCTGTTTTCAAAAATTTAATAGCCTACATGCTCACTTTTAAAAACTCTTCACAAAAACTATTCATTTGCAAAATTTGGAAATCATGTGAATTTAATGCATATGAAAAATAGATTTAATCCGGACGTCAAATCCAACTCTAGGTCTAAACAAGGTCTAACTTCTTTCAAACTTTACCGAAAAATCTAACGAATATTTTAATAATATTCTACGAAGAAACGGGTCGTTACACTTGTTGACAAACTTTTTCTCATAATACTCAAAGATGAAGTTGCGGAATCCATCAATGACAGTATGTTCAGCAAAAAGTAGCACCACATGATGAACTCCTCCTTCAGCAACTCTCATCGCATTAAGCTCAGTAAACACTCACTTATCAATATGGGGCCTGGATCTAGTTGCTGACTGCTTAGATTTCAATAAGTCCTTCCTCTTGAAGCTAGTAAGCGCGCTTCTCCTCCTGCGCTCTCTGGCTTTTCTTTCTTCAGCTTCAACGGGCGCCTTTTGCGTATCCTTCATCAGCTGGAATATTTGAGTTCACTTAGTATAAGACATTGAAAGTACTTTTACCTAAGTTACCTTAAATCAGACCTTTCGATATCCTAAATTCCTAATCAATGAAAACTTCAGTAAATAAAAAGAAAAAAAACAACCAAGAATAGATACGTTTTGTCAAATTACTGCTAATGTCACGTTGATATCGCGCGACTTCTAAATTTGGGAAAACATCACTTTAATGCAAACAAACATCATCACTTGCGATGAGTGGTAGTGTCTGATTTCTACTGCACATAAATTCTCAAAGCGACCCCTCCATTATAGAATTTTTTCCTTTTTTCTTGAATGAGGAGAAACAACATTTGATGGAAATTTAAAAGTACATTTTTACTTTGCCTTGTATACATGGGCAAAAATATACGAATGGACACTTTATAATTTTTTTATTAAACTTTTATTATATTAATTTTCATTTTTATTTTGCTTCTATAGGACAAGCAGTCTCACAATTAAGTCCTTATTATTTCTACTTTTGCTTGCTAAAATTTAGATTATTTTCCGTATATTTTTGTTAGAATTTATAATTATAGACCCAATACTAATTAGATCCATTATGTTGTAATTAACCCTAATTTTTTACTTCCTATATATATAAAAAGACTCTTTTATTATCAATACACAACTTATTCACCTCTCCGAAATGATTTTATATGAACTGCTTTACAATTTTCTTTCCTCATCTTGTAAAGTGCCATGGTTGAAGAATTGGTTCTTAATTGAAAAAATTCATTTCTTGATAATTGTGCGTGTAAAAGTATTATTTATACGCTCGTTTTAATAAGAAACAATGGTTGATCATAAAATTTTAAAATTAATAGAATATTTTCAATAATATAAAACACCACAGACTAAATATTATAAAAATACACCCACATAATTCTTCACATAATATTCTGTACAATTAGTTTTTTCGTCCCGAATTTATAAATATATTAAAAATAAAATTATTGAGTGATTTTCGAAAGCTCATAGTGGACACATCAAAATTTTGTTTTTTCCTTTTAGTTACCTCTGTTCATCTTATCTCTAGCTGTTTAAGCATGCTTGGTTTGACAAAATTGTGTGGTAAAAGGTTTTCCACTAAGTGTCATTCACATTTAAAATAATATATATGTTTCTTTCTCTAACAGTTTGAAGTTGTGAAATTTCCAATTGAATTTCGCAACGCCGATTTCAAGAAATCAAGTTATGATTATTTCTCACATCTTTTGTACTTTGAATGTGGTCAAAAGTTTCAAAAATATTCAAAGGCTCTTTAGATGTTATAGTATGTAAGGAAAGTGGCTTTAAGTATAATTTAAATATATTATTGTTTGAGGTTGAATATTTACTTAGTAAGTCGCCCCAATTTGTTCCCCGCAAACACAAATTTATTGACTTAGGAAATATTCGAATTTATTTTGTTACTTGGCAGCTAGTGTTTCAAAAGAGTAGTTGCATGATTGGTCCATAGCAAATAGGCGTGCACCAAAAAGATGTGTGCCAAAATATAATTCATATTGTCGGTCGTACATATTTGGAATTCATACACGCACACATATTTGGGACAAGATTAGGTTATATATCATACACATCTATTAATTAGTATATTTATATTAACACTCCGATTATGTAAATACGCATAAATTAATTAATATATAGAACTGTATACATATAAAAAATAAAATTCACTTTCTAATCAGGATAGTAACCTCGAGAAACTACCATGTTACCAGTCATATTGCGTTTTGTCTTCATTAATTTCAACTATATTAATGCATAAACTATAGAAAATAATCTACTTTAATTCATACAACTATTAAGTTTGTAATTAATTTTAGTTTTTTGGTATACAATTTCGTAAACAGAAGTACTTTTATTTTGCATCAGATCATCTCTTTTTATTACTTGCTCATTTTCTAATTTATTCTTGATTTTATTAGTAAATTCGCCACTCGTACGAGCTGAGTATTAATATATATTTGTCTACATAATTTAGCTGTTGAGATGGATCAAAAACAGGAACTAAAGAAAATTAGAGTGTGAAATCTTTGCTTTGTATTTCTTCGAGATTTCAATGTCTATGGACATGATACAACTAACTAAATAACCTTAACAGATGAGATTTATGTCTAGATTTTCATGTGATAATATTAAGAAAAAAGTGGTTTAGCTGTAGAAACTAAATTTAAAAAAATTATAAAAGAGATGACAATAAGTCAAAAAAGTACTCAAATATAATGGTTGTCAACTAGGCCATAATTTATCTAGACAAAAAGGTTTTTCCTCTGACAAAAGAAAAAAGAAAAAAAATAATGATTTGCGAGGGTAAATCTATCTCCTCAGACAAAGATTCTTAACAACACTTTGTTCTATACATGCTTTTGGTCTTGTGCATGTCAAAGCCCAGGCACCAAATCTCTTATTATCAGAAAGTTATAAATTATTACTTTTTTAACCCCCATTTTATTCAATTTTTGAATTTATCTAGTTTAAAAATAGAAAGGATTCTTGATTGAAGTGGGTTGGTATGCATGGAGATTTCCCATAATTGTCTGCACGTGTGTACCAAATCAAAAATATTATCATTACAGAATATCTTGAAGAGAATATGATATGGATATAGTCATATAGATATATGGAAAAGCAATTAATCGTAAAAATATATCAAATCAAGTGGGTTATATTATTCTTCAAATTAACTTATATAGAATAATTATATAAAAATAATGATGGTTCAACTTTTTTTGTGTGTCTATCGAGCCTTTGATTGATTGACGATATGTTAAAGTTGAGTTGAAAAAAATTGGAATGAAATTAATTAAGTAAATTGGTGTTCTAACACCTACTTATTACTTCATCCATCCCAATTATATAGGTTTATTTTCCTTTTTCGGATATCCTAAATATATAGACTAGTTATCATAAAAGAGAATACCTTTTTAATTCATTTATTAATATATCCCTATTTAATTATTGATTAACTCATGCATTGATTAATCATTAAAGAATAAATATGAACATATATTTAAGAAATTTATTATATACTTTTTTTCTAATTCTTATGAAAATTCCAATCAGTCTATATAATTGGGATGAAAAGAGTTAATCTTTTTTTTTTAATTATCATCCAATCAATTTAACCCCATTTTAACCAAACATGCATGGATGAAAGGTATGCGATTTCATATTAATTCTATATTATATTTAGTATTGGATTACTTATCAATGTCATGTAACCATTGTATTGAATGATGGTATCATAAATGTACACGTGACATGAACCCATAAAACGAAACACAAAATATAAAGTAAGAATAAGAATAATGTAACAATATAATCAAACTGCGCATAAAACACGACCTTATTTAGTAAAACTCACCTAATTTAACCAAGCTCGATCACACGATAATTTAATCAATGAGATCATGCCAACTATCGACTGCTAATTGTAAATGAAGGCAAAAATTTATTTTATATAAGATAGAAGTTACGTTCTTCCATCTCTTTAACTCTTTTGATTAAAAGACGATATTCTTTTTCCAAATGAGAGGAAAAGGGCCTTTTTCAAAGGAAAGAAGAAGAGAGATGGAAAACTTTTGTGCATGGTCTCCAAGAAGTTATGATTGTAATTCTTGAATCTTTTGAGATGAGAGCAAATATAACTTTTTTTTTACTAAAAGGAAAAAAAAAAGGCAAAAGAAACTTCATATTCATGACAGCAAATCTTAGCTGTTTTATCTTTTTCTTATGTCAGATAATTTATTTTTATATGGTTTGACTCTTCTTTGTCGACAGAATCTTGTAGTTCTCATTGTGCAAAAGTAAGAGGAAAAGGGAGGTTTTTGTTCACAATTAACATTGTTTCATTCTGAACAAAAGAGAGAAATAATTAAAAGAATAAAACTACGAAAGAAATGTGAAGCACCATGATTGTTGTAGCACAAGAAACCTTTGGTTGAAAGAGTTCTCACATTCCAAAATTCTTGCTTCTTTTGACTTAATTTCGAGGGAGTTCTAGTTTTTGATTCATGTACGTAGAAATAATATTTTTTTTATTGTGACAAGACACAACAAGGGATAAGCTAATCACTTCAATATGTCGTATAATAAATGGTGCTTGATAGAACGAGCTGGCGGTTGAATAATACTATGAATTTTATTTTCATATATTTTAAATTCGATCGTAGTGTAAGAATATTTATCCACTTAGAAACTTGTAGTTTTACTAGGTCTGCAAACTCAAGACTGGCCGATCTAGCTAATTAACATCTCATTTTGCGACTTTACTTATAGTAAAATTATTATTTTTTAACTACTTATATATTATTGGACCCATATATTACATATTTATAAACTAAATTATGAAATCATAATTGATAAGAAGCTCTTTTATTTTTCTTTCACAAACTAAAGTTGATTAAATTATTACGACCAATTATTAGTGCCAGTTTCATCAGTGCCTCACATGTATCGATTAAACATCTTAGGTTTATATATGCTATAATAAAGTCTAAAATTAGATGATATTTTTTTTATGGTTTTCGTGTTTATTCTATTTTTAAATTGGATGACCATCCAAGTTAGATTAACAAAAAGAAACAAAGGCACGAGTACATATAATATAAAAAAGAATTATTTTTTTGATAATATATATTATTTTTAGGATGTGTGTGGCCTATTATGCTTAATCAATGGAGCTTTCTATGGGAGCAGCCCAGTAATTTGTCTTAATAATCATATGTTGTGCATAAAGTAATTATTATAACATCTGCTGCGCAGCATGTAACGTAGGAAAACATGACTAGAAATTATTAGTATTCTCTAATTATATCGTGACAATGAAAATTATTTATTCTTTCCAAAAAAAAAAGAACCTTGTGATCTTTCTGATCTAATGAATTCAAAATTGAATAAGTTATAAGAGGACTAAGAAAACTATTAGAAGACATGAACTCTCAAAATACTACATGGAGTTGAGGCTCAAACGACCTATAATTCGATCAAAGTCTGAATAATTAGGAAGCCTATCTTCTTAGATCAATGGTCCACGATCGGATCGAAGTTCAGCGAGCGAGAATCCGAAGAGGAAGAAGAGTGGGACAGGCAAGTTAGTGCCATACCTAAACTCCAGACCTACGGCGTAGATCCACCCTTTCTTGATCAAAAGAGCGATTGGGTCGAAAAAATAAAAGATTTCTAACCACCTTGTTATCCTATAACATTAACACGGTCGAATTAAACAAAATGAATGGTAAAAGAGAGGGTAGAGAATCTGTTGATAAGTTTACTTGTCTCCGAGGTATCGATTTTTAGCATAATACTACCTCGTCCACTGAATATAAAAGAGCAAATGATGGTATAGCAATGAACAAAACGGTCACTGACTTTGGGAAACAATTTTTTATCCTCATATTAAAAAAGTAATTTAAAGTTCATGAAACAAAATTCACAATATTAAAAATAAAATAGAAAAGTAAAAGGAGTTTGGTTGCAAAGCAAATGCATGGCATGAAAACTTTTTTTAATAACTAATTTTATATTTAATAGAAAATCTAATTAAGAATGCTGGTATATCAATTTCGTGCTTCGTACATTTAACTTTTGCTCTCTTTGGATCATAAAGTAGTATTAGACAAACGGACAAAGGTATCATCATCATTATTTATCAGACCATAAAAATTAAATTACATATATATATTTTGTAGTATGGTCCCTCCAACAATTAGAATTTCTTTTGTTTTTTTCTTGTTAACCTAACATGAATGTTGATCACGACCCTTCAATACATAGACAATTATATTCAATTTCTGTCCATTCTTCTAAAGAAAAACTATGTTAATATTATTATATGTTAAAAAATGAGAGTTAGTGCATAGTTATAAGCTATGTTGGAATACAATGTGTGACATTCCTAAACTAAAGAATAGGCTTTCATGTTCAAATCTAAATATAATTTATTTATTTCTCCCTTGTAATTGTAAAGTCTTATTTTCAAGTATCAATTTGATACCACGAGTGTAAAATACATATAAAAAGGGACTTTTGATTTTATATTTTTCATATTGGTACTTCACTTTTGGGATTGTCGCCCGTGCATTATAGAAGTGCCATAATTTCCCACTAAATATGACAAGAAATAATTAAGGAATATATGAAATATATAATATGACAGTAATCCCATAACTGAAAATCGAAATAGATGACGAAATACTACTGTTTTGGCACAATAATCTAGTTATTACATACTAGGAGTGTAATAAGTTGAGTAAGCTTAGTATATATTTTTCAGGTTAAAGTTGAATTGTTTATTGAGTCAAACTAATTATTCGGACTTCCAAGCATAATATCTTTTGAAAACTTTACACATAAATTTGAACGTATATATTTATTATTTCCTATAAAATAAATTATGTTATGCTCTACTAGGTTACATTGTTGCCTTAAAAGTAAGGTTAAATTCAAAAATTTTAATACACTTACTAATTTAAAGCATGACCGCTATAAACTAAACGAAACAAATAAAAAGAGACAACAAAAAACAGGAAGTACTCAATAGAAATTATAATTAGTTAATATAATATATATAGAGAGGTTCAAATATTAATATCCTATCTACAATTATACACTCAGCAGCATGTCATTACAGCATCAAGCAAAAGATTCATCAACAACCATAATTCTCTTAAACTTTATGGCCATTAGAAAAAAAACTAAAATCTTAAAAAAATATCAAACAAGACCCTGAACAAAATCATGATCAACAAACAACAACAAAAAAACTACATACTAGCTGAAAAAAGCTTATTAAACCCTGAAGAAACACACGATCTCGATCTCACAATCGACTCCATATTCTTCAATAAATCCGCTGCAGACGGCCTTGCAGCCGGATCCCTTGCGGTGCACTGCAGCGCAAGATTCATGGTCTCGACGATCTGATTCTGATGATCAATCAAGGCTTGATGATCACTCTTCATCGCCGTATCAACCCACATTTCCACATGGCAATCAGAGTAGCAATACCTCGCCCATTCCACCACGCCGCCATGGATCCCCAGCTCCCCCTCGTCAGCCCGATTTTTGCCGGTCAGGAGCTCGATCAGGAGAAGCCCGAACCCGAATATGTCGCTGCTTTGAGTCGGGCCTTTGATCCTGTAGAATTTTGGGGAAAAGGGTTTAAAAAACAAGCATACGGTGCATGGACATATGATTACATGTAAAAGAAAAAAGAAAAAGAAAGAAAGATGAGTTCATGAAGCTGCACAATGATTTGTAGCACTCTTTTATTTTTATTTCTACCTTCTTGTGTAGAACAAAAGTACATCGCTAAAGATTGTACTTGCGACTAAAAAGTGAGACTCGCATCGATAACTTTCTTCATTGAATTTATGCATGGATGAGGATTAGATTGTATGAATATATATGATGAAAGTACCCTTTCACCCCTCATTAAAATCCTATATATATATATATATATATATATATATATATATATAAATAGATAATTTTTTAAGAAATGAAATTTCATTCTAACAAAATCGAAATATATGTCATCGCAATATTTCAGAGTCATTCAGCAAACATGAGGTCCATGTACAATCGACACTAAACATAGATATTATTTATGAAGTCTTGTTGATATCTATAGAACCCGACTTAAGAACATGATAGACTAAAATAACCTAAGGACTCATCAAAACAATTAATTTATATGTTTGCATTTAATATATGGATGCATAATCTTTGGGAAACATGTTATTAAATGCTACAAATTCGAATTTGAAAACTTTTGGTATCTCCTGACCACCTAAAGCCTTAAAAGGAAAAATAAAAATAAAAATGATTTGCACCTAAGATAGCGGTTGCGGGTTCCCCATGATACCAAAAAAAAAGGAAAAAAAAATGACATCTAATTAAGTTCTTTATCTTTGGGAAACATGTTATTAAATGGTAGAAGCGTCAAACTAGAATCAAAACAAACTTAAATGAAAAAATCAAACAAATAGTAATTTGTGATTTTCACCTGGATCAGCGTACGAGTCTGAAACAGAAGCACAATTAATCCCATGAAGAGTACTCAATCTCAAGCGCGCTTCTTCTCTCTCATCCACCATTACCCTCGCCGCCGCGATCTCCCCTACTACCACACTAGGCTTGCAGCAGCAATGCAGGTACTTGAGCGCTCTCGCGATCCCCACCGCGATCTTTATCCGACGGTCCCACATTAATCCTCCCACAATCTCCCTCAAATTCTTCCCTTCAACATATTCATACACCAAAATCGCCGCCTTTTCCGACCTACACATCCCCAGCAGCTTCACGATATTTGGGTGGCTTATCTTGCAGAGGTGGGCCCACTGCACCCACCACTTCGCCGGAATCGCCGCGATCTCCTTCGCCAAGAATCGCTTGTTGTTTGACGATGATTTGCCCTTGTATGACAAACCTAATTTTCCGCTAGCGATTAGGTTTTCTTCTCTCATGGAGGAAACCACGTCGTTTATAGTGATTTTCGAATTCGTGAAATGCAATTCCCAACTGCCGTCTTCGCTCTCCTCGCACTTCGTCTCGGGCCCGCTCCGCCGCCTAGCGGCGAGGACGGCGGCGGCGAAGATGAGCACGGCAGCTAGGAGGAGGGCCAGCACGAGCCAGCGGAGGTGGGTTTTTTTTCCGCCGCCGCCGCCGCTGCATGGAGGCAGGCCGCTCCCCTCCTCGTCGCCGCAGAGGTCGGTACCGGAGACGGAGGTGGAGTTTATTGCCAAGAATGCCGCCGTTGGGGGGAGGCCGCCGCAGAGGTGGTGGTTGTGGGAGACGTTGATTTGGACGAGGGATTCCACTTGCCCTAATTTTGATGGGATTGCTCCGGTCAACTCGTTAACGGAGAGATCGAGCAGGCCGAGCACCGGCAAGGAGGCAAAACTGGCCGGAATTCGACCGGAGAGTTTGTTGCGGCTGAGGTCTAATGCGACGAGCTTCTCACAAGAGGATAATTGGTCCGGGATTTCGCCATAAAGCTCGTTCATGCTTAATTTCAGCTCCACGAGCTGCGAGAATCCGCCAAAACTCGACGGAATCCGGCCGGAGAATAAATTCTCGGATAAATCTAGGTTTTCCAGCTTCCCGCTACCGAAATCACCCGGCAACTGCCCCGAAAACTTGTTATTCGCTAAATTCAGCATCTGAAGCTGCGGCATCTCCCATTCCCGGTCGTCAATCCTGCCGGAGAGATTGTTGGCCGAGATATCGAGGAAGTAAACCCTCGGAAGCGAGGTGAACTCCGGCGAGAGCTCGCCGGAGAGCCTGTTTTTCTGGAGGCGGACGCGCTGCAAACTCTTGCAACGGCTCAAATCCGTCGGAATCCCGCCCTCCAAAGCGTTGGGGAAGAGAATGAGCTTGAACAAACGCCCCGAAGCGCAGAGATTCTCCGGCAATTCTCCGGCGATATTGTTTGTGGAGAGGTCTAATATAGTGAGATTGTTGAATTTTCCGAGGTCTTTAGGTATTTGACCGGTCAAACTATTAGACCATAATTGAAGAACTTGCAGATGAGGAAGCGACGATAGAGCACTTGGTATTTTTCCCGAGAAATTATTGGAAAATAAATGGAGAATTTCCAATTTCTGTAGATTGATAAACTGCTCTGGAATTTCCCCCGACAAGAAATTATCACTCAAATCGAGCGATTTTAATTTCTCGAGATCAAATATAGGTTTTGGAATTGGACCGGTGAGCTTGTTGAAGTAGAGGAAAAGGTGTTCAAGATTGATGAGATTCCCCAAAGAGGTAGGGATTTCTCCCGTGAGATCGTTGTACACAAGATCGAGATGGATCAACTCTGCCAGCTCGCCGATCTCCGCCGGAATCCCGCCGGAAAAGTTGTTGTACCCGAGGTAAACCCAGCGCAGGCTTTTCAACTCGCCAAGCTTCCTCGGGATCTCGCCGCTGAACTGGTTGGACGCGAGCGTGAGGAACTGCAGCGCCGTCAAATTGGTAAGAGAGATAGGAATTTCCCCGGTCAGGGCATTCCCGCCGACGTCGAGGATTTTGAGGCGGGAGAACTGCCCGATTTCTTCGGGGAGCTGACCAGAGAGAATGTTATCTGACACATCTAGCGTCTCAAGAAACGGGAGGCGGCCCGATGGGACCGCCCCCGTTAGGTTGTTGCTGCTGAGGTTGAGGTGGTGTAGAGAGAGAGAGGATGAGAGATTCTGTGGGATTTCTCCAAATAACTGATTGTTGGAGAGGTCGATGGAGTGGATGTAGGGGAGTCTGAAGATGGATTCTGGAATCTTCCCCGATAGATTCTTGAAAGAAATGGTATAAAAATGATAGATTGAAACATATTTGCAACTGTGTATCAGAAATGTTTTTTGCTTGATTTTGGTTCAACGATTACATCGGAATATATAATACCAAGAAGATCATTCTGGATCCCTTGGATAAGAACAAAACTGATCTGCCCAAGTAATAAATGACCTGATACTAAAGAGGAGACACACAAAGTACTATGCTAACAATAAAGTAACAATAAGACAAAGCTAAGCAACGATCTTCAGTTAGCACGAGCTGTCAAACAAAGATTTCCAACTAGGATACTTGAGCTGACTTGTACAGTGAGCTGGCAACACTGCAAAGTTAACTTGCCCAAGAACAGATTGTTGAACCGAGTCTTGGATTGGTGAAGATATGATCTGGTCCTGACTTCCAACATTCCCCCTCAATTCAAGCGAGGATAAAGGACATACTCCCAACTTATTTCTCAATCTTGAAAAAGGTTGGAGACTCAATGGTTTTGTCAAAATATCTGCCACTTGTTCAAGTGAAGGAACATGTCTTAAATCAATGAATTTTGCTGCCACTTTATCTCGTACAAAATGAATATCCAATTCAATGTGCTTTGTTCGCGCATGTAGCACTGGATTTGAAGCCAAGGCAATTGTGCTCAAGTTATCAACCCAAATCACTGGCGTCTTTGGGACAATCACACCTAATTCAAAGAAGCAAAGACTTAATCCAAGTCAATTCAAACGGCATGTGCCAAGCTTCAGATTCGCTTGGTTCGATCTTGAAACCACCGATTGCTTTTCGACGACCAAGATATCAAATTTTACCAAGATAGACGCAGAGCTGGTCGACCTCGCATCATCAAGATCGATGCCCAATCAATCAGAAAAGGCAGTTAAATTGTTCAAAGATTTGTGGATATGCAGTCCCACATCAATAGAACACGCTAGATATCTTAGTATTCTCTTTACTGCTTTCCAATGCGTGTCCAAAGGGCATGACATATACTGGCTTACCTTATTGACGCTAAAACAGATTTCCGGCCTTGTTATAGTGGCATATTGCAAGGCACCAACAGTGCTTCTGTAAAGCTTTCCATCTACATTCGAGCTTCCATCTGCTTTTGATAATTTGCATGAGGATACCATGGGAGTAGGATTTCCTTTAGCACCAAGCATATTTAATCTCAGTAGCATCTCTAATGTATTTCCTCGACTCAAATGAATCCCTTGTATTGTCTTTGAGATTTCAATACCAAGGAAATGTTTAACTTCCCAAGGTCCTTTAATGAGAACGACTTCATCGAGCCTTCAGTATGATTTCTTCAACTTCACTTTGGTTTGATCCGTGACTAACATATCATCTACATAAATTAGAAGATATGTAATCGATGAGTTCTTGATTCTATAGAACAAGGAATTATCTGCTTTGGATTGAGAGAAACCCAGCTTTAGCAGAGCATCCTTTACAGTAAGAAACCACGACCTTGATGCCTGTTTAAGACCATACAATGCCTTTGTGAGCTTACAGACCTTGTTACCCATGCCCCCATCAAAACCAGGAGGCAGTTTCATGTAGATTTCTTCCTGTAGTTCGCCATTGAGGAACGCATTATCCACATCAAGGTGAGTGATGCGCCACCCAGAAGAGATAGCAAGACTGAGGATAGTGCGAATTGTTGTCGGCTTAACCACTGGACTGAATGTCTCATTGTAATCGAAGCCAGCCTCTTGAGAAAATCCTTGTGCAACTAACCGAGCCTTATACCTTGAAACAGATCCATCAGCATGTTTCTTGATCTTAAAAATCCAACGACAACCAATGAGATTTTGCCGGAGGAAGAGAGGTAAGTATCCGGTGTGGTTCGAATGAGAGCATCATACTCTTTTATCATAGCTTGCTTCCAAACCGGGTTCCTCCAAGGCCTCAAAGGATTTCTTGGTATAGTATTAAGCAAATCAATCTTAGAAACAGCCTCCAGAAGTTTTGGCTTGAAGGTTCCAACTTTAGACCGAGTAACCATGTGATGACCACCAGCAGGGAGTGGTAGAGGAGATGTAGGATTGCTCACTGGTGTAAAACTAGAATTAGAATGACTACCAGAAGGGGAAGATGCAGGAGTACAGGGAGATTGATGAGGAGTAGGAGTTGTGCTTGATGCAGGAGTAGGGGAAGTTTGAGGAGATGTGGGAGTCGTGCTTGTGGAATTTTGGGAAGAAGAAGACATTGGAAGAGAAGATGATGAGGTAGGTTGAGGCGAATGTGATAGAGATGAATGGGATTTTCCAAAGTCCTGAAAACATGGAATATCAAGTGAAATGGGAGTATGAGAGTAATTTGGAGAGCTGGAGGTTATAGGGGAAGCTTTGGACTTAAAAGGAAAGTTGTTCTCATCAAATAGAACATCTCGAGTGACTATAATCTTACCATTAGGAATGAGGATTTTATATCCTTTGTGCTTGCTACTGTATCCTAGAAAAGTTCCTTGGACAGACCTATACTGCAATTTATGTTTATTATAAGGCCTCAGATAAGGAAAGCACAAACATCCAAAGACTTTAAAAGTTGAGTAATCAGGTTTGTGGGAGAAAAGTTTTTCATAAGGAGTGGAAAATCTGATCACTTTACTAGGAACACGATTAATGATGAACACAGCTGTGGTAAAAGAATCATCCCAGAATTTTGAAGGAATACCACTTTGTGCTAACAGAGACAAACCCATTTCTACTATATGTCGATGTTTTCTTTCTGCAAGGCCGTTTTGCTGAGGAGTATAAGGGCAAGATAATCGATGGTGAATGCCTTCAGCTTGTAAGAATGAAGATAAGCTCCTATACTCCCCTCCCCAATCTGTTTGTAAAGTCTTTATTTTCTGATTTAATTGATTTTCTGACATGGTTTTGAAATGTTTAAAAACATCACAGACTTCACTCTTAGCTTTTAACAAATAAATCCATGTGAACCTACTATAGTGGTCTATAAAGGTCACATAATAAGAGTACCCATTTGAGGAAGGAACAGGGGAAGGACCCCATAAATCACTATGGATGAGCTCAAGTGGTTTGGAGTATTGTGTGGTAGAGTCAGAGTAAGGCAGTCTGTGAATTTTAGAAACACAACAAGAGTGACACAAATCAGTGGAATTTATTGAAGCATAGGGTACATTACAGGCTTTCAAAGCTCTTTCAACTACATCAAAAGCACTGTGACCCAAACGCTTGTGCCATAAATCTAAGCTGGGAATCGAACTAGACAAAACAGAAGTTGAGTGAACAGAAACAGCTGCAGAAGTTGGAGTAACTAGATGACTCTTATTGCTGCTGGAAACGGAAGTGTTGGACGCAGACTTGTGAAGGTTGAACTGGTATAAACCTTGATTAAGGGTGCCTTTGAGGAGTATGGCTTTGGTGTCCTGATCCTTGACAAAACACATATTTGGGTGAAACTCAAAGAACACATTATTGTCAAGAGCAAATTGGGAAACACTAATCAAATTTTTGGTAATGTGAGGAACATGAAGCAGATTGTTAAGAACAAAGACTTTGGAGTTAGAAGTTGTAGATGATGTGAGATAAGATTTACCAATATGAGCAATATCCACACCAAAATCATTTCCCATTTTAAGCTTATTACCTCCATGATACTCTGTGGCAGAGTTAAGATTGGTATAATCATTGGAAACGTGGTTGGTTGCTCCAGAATCCGGGTACCAAGATGTGCTATCAAAACCATAATCTGAGATTTCATTGTTGGGAGCTGTTGGCACTTGAGTCATATTGAGTGCTTGGTGTTGGCGAAGGTTGGCTTGAGGATAGCTTTGAGGATAGTTCTGTCCTTGCTGTCTTTGATGAGGGTTTTGAGAAGCAAAACCTTGGTCAAAGCGGTGCCAACATCTATCGGCGGTGTCTCGGCTTCGCACACTTGGCAAATGACACGATTTCCTACAGATCTACCTCTGCCTCTTCCTCCTCTATTTCCCGAACCACGTCCTCCTCTATTGTTGTTAGCGTGATAGCTTAAACCTCGTCCAGTTTGAGAGTTAGAGCCATTGTTGCGTTGCCCATCGCTTTGAACAAAGTTAGCTGATGGCTGGGATCCATCTATGTTGACAATGGTCGATTTCGTGGACTCCAACCTTGATTCAAAACTCAATAGTAAGGAGTTAACATCTCGAACTGACCAGGAATCTGTTTTGGAAGTTATGGTAACCATCACTGGATCATATTCTGATCCTAAACCTGCTAGGATATGGAGGACATGATCATCTTCAGAGATTTTATAACCAGCTGAACCAAGAAGGTCGCAACAATTTTTGACTTTGTTGAGGTATTCCCTCATAGGAAGTGTATCCTTTTTAGTGTTTGTAGCTGAAGCTTGTATTGCATCAACTTGGCTTTGGACTGGCTAGAAAAATTCACCTCTAAGGTGTTCCATATTTCACTGCAGGAAGTAAGACCAACCACCATAATCATCACACTTTCTGATAGCGATGATTGTATCCATGCGGCGAGGAGCTGGTCTTGCCGATGCCACATCTGATAGTCTGGATTTGGCCTGCTTTGCTGGGTCATACCATCTATCAGCATTTCTGGTGGTGGCTTCATATCTCCTGTGAAATCCTTGCAAACCATATCCATTGATAGTGGCTAGAGCCTGTTGCCTCCAAATGAGATAGTTTGCATCTGAAAGCTTAGTTGAAATAGCATGATTTTGCAGTGGGATAGGAGTGCTCGAAGAAGAAGAGCTTCCATTTGTGGTTTGAGATCCACTTGATTCTGTCATTTTTTTAAAAAAAAAAAAAAAACGTAAACAAGAAGAAGGAAGAGCAACAAAGACAGATCTAGGACCTGCTCTGATACCATGAAAGAAATGGTATAAAAATGATAGATTGAAACATATTTGCAACTGTGTATCAGAAATGTTTTTTGCTTGATTTTGGTTCAACGATTACATCGGAATATATAATACCAAGAAGATCATTCTGGATCCCTTGGATAAGAACAAAACTGATCTGCCCAAGTAATAAATGACCTGATACTAAAGAGGAGACACACAAAGTACTATGCTAACAATAAAGTAACAATAAGACAAAGCTAAGCAACGATCTTCAGTTAGCACGAGCTGTCAAACAAAGATTTCAACTAGGATACTTGAGCTGACTTGTACAGTGAGCTGGCAACACTGCAAAGTTAACTTGCCCAAGAACAGATTGTTGAACCGAGTCTTGGATTGGTGAAGATATGATCTGGTCCTGACTTCCAACAATTCTTTCCCGGCAGCTCGATCTTCGAAACGTGGGACGAATCGAAGCAGGAGATTCCGTTCCATTTGCAGAAGGGGGTTGAAGAATTCCAGTTGCTCAGTGTCTGAAATTGATCGTTGATTGAGGATTTCACCGACAGAAGTAGTTTGAGTTCGAGTTCGGAACCTTTACATGCAAACACGAACATGAACACGAAGAGGAAGAAAATATTCCGCATGTTTTCGAGCTTCCTTCTCCATCTTCGGCTGAAAATGTGAGCTCAAATTAAGGGACTGAAACAGCTTTCACTAGTGGGAATAATGCTTCATTTTCTGCAAAAGAAAAAAACGAAATGAAACGAATAATTGTAACTATAATTCTTGGATCTGATGATTGCATATATTATACAAGTTCCAACAATAATTGTTATTATTATTATTATTAATTAAAATAACAAACATACATAACACAAGAAGCTTTTCTCGGAGAATCTTGCGAAAATAGACGAATAAAAAAAACTGCATTTTGGTATCATAATTAGGACAAGAAAAGCAACGGCAAGAAAGCATATGCCCAACAACACATACATAAAATAAGGAGCTTTTGCATGAAAAAAATAAATAAATATATATATGTGTCAGAAATTAAACAATTAACTACTAAAACAACCTTGGAAATAATAGGAGAGAGTTAATGAGAAATGCAGACGACATTAGTAGCATATTTTGAGTTACATGTGGATAAAAGTGAAGGTTAAGTGACGTACCAAGAACTGCGGGCAGAAGTTTGATGAGCAAGAAACAAGATTATATTTGTTACAGAAACAGAGAAGCAAATATAGTAGTGGAGAGAAATAGTAGGTTTTGTGGCAAGAATTTCTGAATGGTATGCATATAAATAGATAAGAGGATGTCACCCAAATTTTTGGACAGATAAAATTGTAGATATATACGAGAATATATATATATATCTGCAGCTTGGATTTTGGGTTCTCAACTTAAATCTCTCTCATAAAATATATGAAGGGGAGGGACATGTTGGGTGAAAAGCCATAGCTTTTGTGGTTTATTACCAAAACTCTTTTGACTGGTTTGGAAAGTGACAAAGGAAAAATGCATTGTGTAACCGTTGAAGCTCAAAAGTTGGTGAAGCCATGCTGCTCATTTCGCTTTGCAATTTGGAGTTATATTGCAAAATGGTGTGAGCTTTTCTTCTGAGCTGTCAAACAAAAATAAAAGGGTTTTGCAGGACCTAGAAAAGATCTCTTGCAATAATTCATGTAAATGTTTTCGACAATTATAATGTCTGTATATTTCAACATAAAGCCGCATATCATTTACATCCAAAGATTGCACGATACAAATCTCTTTGACCAAGGCAACTATTATGTTCTTAGATTTTGATTAATATATATGAGTGTGTACAAATTGTATTCATGCTGGAGGCTGCAAGAATGAATACGGAGGTAATTCGTAGAAGGATAAGTATCATTTTAACCTAAAATCACTATCATTTTGGAAAATGTCCTAACCTATAAAATAAATAAAATGTGTGGGTACATATTTTTTAGGAAAAAATGTTAAGATTTACACGAGGTCGAATCTGCTACACTTGATTTGTTAAGTGTGTTTACTTTATAAAGATAAGAGTATCAAATATGCATTTCAAATAGCACTGTTATGAATTCCTCTCCTCGTAAAATAAATAAATAAATAATAAAATAATTTTTGAATCGAAAATCTCAGGTAGCTTATTGTACGACCATGTGTTTGCATAAAAACGAATTTCATGCAATTAATAACTACAGGTTATTTTTTTTTTGGTCAATTAATACAAAAATTTTAAAGGCTGCGTCACGGTGAACTCGAACCCGAGACCTTTGGCATCGGGCATTAACCACTTTACCACTAGGCCAACACACACACACAACTACACTAGGCCAACACACACACAACTACAGGCTATTCTTGATTATTCCCTTTGTAATAAGTAGAGAATTTGCACTAGATTCTTGAACACTGAAAAAATTTGTCAGCTGTGGTTGCAGACAAATTAAAGCAAAAAGTAGGTGGAAAAACAGTGGGATTGTAAAAGAATAAAGGCATGCCTATAAGTTAGTACAAAAGTTCATACATCTTGAGAGGGAAAATACATAAGGTGAAGAAGAATATATATATATATATATATATATAAAACTCTATATATATGTATAATTAAAAAGTGGAATATCTTTTTGCTAATCAAAATGGGTGCTTTTCGGGGCCCTCTCGTTCTCTTTCTCGAAGGAATATACAGTGTGCTGTCTTTGTCAATTTAGCATGCTTTCTTTATTTTTCTATTATTATTTCTCGTCTTCTTCTACATACATAGCTTCCCATCAACTTCTATTTCTTGTACTACTTCTTCTTTTCTTGGAGAAGCACTCATTTGTTTTTTTGTTTTTTATATTCAAAGATTTTTTTTGGATGTTCAAATTACATCTACCACATTTAGTCTATCGTTTCTTAGTCGAGTTGAAAGTTTTAACGAAACAAACTATCAATCATTTTCACCCCACTAAGACTTGGGTTTTATTCACATAAGTCTCATTTTCTTTCCATACTTTTTTTTTTTTTGAAAAAAGTAAACTTATGATATCACTCGTACTAGAACTTTGAAAGGTTTATTTTCTCAACCAATTCAAGAAAAAATAGAAAATAAATATAGTAAAAAAACAGGTTGTTTTTTTCAACTACTTTATACAATCTTTGTAGGTTCATCTCGTGTGTATTTAAGTAACAATCATTTTTGGTTTTCTTATTTTGTTTTTGGGAGGGATGGGGTTAATTACTTTATCTGTTAATGGACTTGAATGTGGGAAAACAAGTGCTACTTGGGCTCGTTAGTGGGCCATGACATTGAATCCATTAAGGAATTAACGTTTTAATGAAATTTTAAAGTAGTGAGAAAATTAGATAAAACAGTACAATTGTTAGTTTATAATTATTCCAAACTCTAGTGTCAGTCCATAAATTTGTAATCCAAACAAATACTGCTATTACCATAATTGTTATGTGATAAGATCAAAGTATCATGTCACCAACACATGGCAGCTACATATATTTCCCCCATAAAAAAATCCAGTATTTTCAAGATCGTATGTAATATTTAATATGTTACTCTAATTAAATATTCAGCACGATAAACTCGTAATACAGTTCAGCCACTTTCATGTGATATTGGAAAGCTAACTTATGCCATTATGCTGTAAAGAGCACAACAATCCAAAACATAGTGCCCTAACTTGTTTCATTGAAAAATTGATTTTCCACTTTTTATCCATTTAAGTTAAATTAATCCAGCGCATAGGTAGAATAAAACAGTAGTCTATTATTTTTTACATGTAAAGTTAAGAATTTACATTTTTATGGAAATAAACAAAAGAATCAAGTTCCTATTTAGTACTCATTAGCTTGTTTTAACTTTATTTTATCGCTCTATTAATTTAACAGTTGGGAATACTTATACAAGAATGGAGAAAATATCAATTTTGCTTTCTCTTAGAGCTTCTCCAAAAGAGAAATTCGCAAACTTTCTTGCAATATGTAAATCATAGTAGGAAAAACAGAGCGCGGAAAATATTATTTTATGGTAATTTTTGGTTTAGTAACGCCTAAATACACGAATTTTAGGTATATTTTAGTTTTGCTCATGAACTTTGAAAATTATGAATAAATACACAACCTTAAATATTATTGTAATTTTTCTAATTTCCTTCTCAATTGAATTTGACATGGCACAGTTAAAATCAAAACGACGTCGTTTTGCTGAAAATATATTAAAAAATCAAAAATGATTTTTAATAATATTTTGAAATATATTTTATAAGTAAAAAATTAAAGTGGTGCCACGTCGATGCACCGTCTCACTCAAATTACGCCACCGAACTGCCATGTCAAATTCAATTTTGGAGAAAATTCAATTGTGAAAAAATTACAACAATTTAAGTTCGGGTATTTTTACACAACTTTCAAAATTAGTATACAAAACCAAAATAGACAAAAATTCGTGTATTTAGACACTAATAACTCTAAATTTTTTCTCATACACACACAAGTGGTTTGACTTCCACACAAAAGATATATCCTTCGAAAATCTCTCAGTCTTACAATCACAACAATATATGAATTCAAACAGAACAAAACACTAGCAAAATTATATCCGTCATAGTTATGGGCTGAGAACCGAATATGATTAGTGTTGGGTAGCATTGAATGTGCAGATAATCTGAGAAAAGTTTTAATGCCAATAGACGACTAGTATGTCTGTTTTTCAAATTCTTTAATACATAATTTTGTTTTTAACGATTTTATTAGCTAAGATGAGGTAGGCGTGACGAAACCGACCCAATCCCACTAAACAAGGCCTGTCCATAACTTTTAAGATAAGGGTTTGGAATTTAATTAGATATTGTTTTTTAAAGAGCTCCAATTCCAATCTCACTATTAAACAAATTAAGGTGCGAATTTTATTTACAAAAGTGTTCGTGTGAACAAGGAAAGTGTTCCACTTCACTCGGTTGTGTGCGTGCTCAATAAAAGGTCTTAAAATTTACTTACTTTTACGTAACAAAGTCCTAAATTAAAAACTGCACTTCTTTTTAAGCAACATCATATTTATACCCATCAAGGGCTAAATATTATTTAATTCATCTGGCCTTTGACTACACAATACATTCCATTTTTAATATGATTAGAGGGCCACATTTACCACAAATGATATGGATTATAAATTTATTCTTGGGTTATATATCTCATAAATCATAATGTCCTAATAGCAATTTTTTCCATACACAATTTTTAAATCCATAATTCCTGTGGATATATGTTTCGACGCCCTAGGATTCCACCCCCTTTTGAAGACAATCGATGTTATATTAAATCGACTAGCATTATATTTAAAATAAGCAAAAAGCTTGTTTAAAAAAATATCCTAATTAATTGCTCATAAAAATTTACTTACAGGCTGCACACCCAACAGACATCAGACATCACTACTCAAATTCGTTTATTTTTTGCTTTCTCTTATAACTTTCAACTTTTTCTGTTTTTCGAAAAAATATTATTTGATTTCTTATAGAAAAAAACTTTTTTTCTTTTTTGTCCGGGGAGAGGGGGTCTCATAAATGGGCCAGAATCTTTGTGGCCTAATTTTTATTTAGAAAGATTAAACTTTAAAGATCTGGGCCGGGCCTGGGCCCGTGGAAATCCAATTTATAATTATCGTGCTTTGATTATTTATCAGGGAATGTCGACAAATGTGTTTTGAATAAACTATTAGTAACTGGAATTCCCTCAAAATTTAGAATTTTTTTTCTCTCACCAAAACTAAGGATGCAGCACCCATGAGAAAACAAATTTAAATAGTTTTCTCTTCAAGAAATTATCTATTAACTAATATTACGGAATGTTGATTTCACCTTGAAAACTCGTTATAGATAACATAATTATTGGGTTATGAAAATGCCTCAAGATAAAGTTCAAGTGCATGCTTCCATCTCAAAACCTATACAATCTTTAGCACTAGATGCACGTCTCTTGCCACTTCTTTTTCATGGGTTAAAGACAAATAGAAGAAATCATGGGCTTCAGTTTAAATCTCAATTGCAACATAAAGTTTTAATTCTTTTAAAATATCGGTCATTCACAAACTTATGGTTTTTCTCAATTCGATATATTCGCATTTTTTTACATTAGAAGTTTGTGTAAGTGGAAGTCGATTTTTTTTTGTTGACAGTGGTTTCCATGAAAACCATCAGTTCATAACATATTTGATTTTACCTGGAAAAAAAAAACCTCAAATTTTTGTAATTATCAACAATTGCTAACAACACGTCCTCCCTAGATTTCACATAGGCAAAACCCGGGTGGAAATTTCACTAGTTAAAAAATTAGAAAAAGAAAATCAAAGTTGTACAATTACAAATCGGTCTATAGTAAAAATATTGAAATTATGATTTACTATAATATATATGATGTAATTTTAACATTTTTACAAACAAATATACAGAGAAATTGGAAAAAAACATGCTTCAAAAAAATATATAGAATAACTCCATAATAATTATTTTTAATGCTTCAAAATTAAATAAATTTAATAAAATTTGACATAAAACTAACTTGAAGTGGTAATAGTAAGAAAGGGGCAGGTGTGTTAATAATTTCTATTGTACCTAAAAATACATTAAAAATCTATTTGGATTTTGGAGTTAGGATGTATCTGACTCTTTTCATGTATCTTTTTCTTTTTGTATTGATTTAACCCTTTTCAAGTCTTATGATTGAATTCACATGCAACTTTTTGAAAAAACAAGCAAAGAGTGGTCCATTATTTTCACATTCGAACCCTAAAGCGAATAGAAGTGCACGTGTGAGCCTCAATTATAGGATTAGAACGTTGAATCAACTATGGCTTACCTTCTATAATGGGCTGATAAAGCTTCCAGGGATCGAGAAACATGGGACTATATCGGTAAATTTGATGTTGCAGTCCTCTGCATTGCATTCCACTTCAGAATGAGGATATGTGGTAAATTTGATAAATTATCGGGATCTCAATCGATTGGATAAGTTTAATTAGAATCTCAATCGATTGAGAAACTGACGATTCCTCATAATTTGTCACATGCCCTCATCCTGAAGGAGATGTGATGCAGCGGCTACAACATCAAATGTTCCGAATTATATCTATTGATCAAACACACACATACATAAATAAATAAATAAGAATTGATTCAAATACAAAGCCCTATATTTGTAGGAAATAAGAAATCATCTCATCCCTTAATTTAAGGAGATAGGACGATCCAGATGAATGAATTTTACAGCCATATTTTATTTTGCTTTAAAGCTGGAAAATATATGGGTAATTACATTGTGTCTTATCTCTCTATATATAGGGGTTGGATCCAGTGAGAATTCATCTTTTTTTGAGAACTATGCGCAAACGTATAAAGTTGATGAACAAAATCTATAAAGTTGTGTACAACAAAAACATTCTAAAAATGTTTCACAACAAAATAATTTTATAAAGTTTTCATTGTACACAACTTTATACCATTATGTGCATCATCTTTACACTTCTTATGTATAGTTCGCAGAGTTTACAATATATATATATATATATATATATATATATATGGGATGGTTTCTTTGAGAATGAAAATAAGTGTATGAAATAGGAATATATATGCAAGTCTAGCATATCTTTATTATTTGTGTAGCACAATCAGAATTACTATATTGCATGCACATGTTAGTTTAGCACATCTTTCATCATGCAGAAGACAAGAAGGGTTCTAGTGTTGCACAGGAATCCGCTTAGCACACAAAACACAAAACTCAGAAGACAACCGAAATTGAATCTCAACCATTGATCCAAATAATCAAAAGCCCGATTCATTCTTATTTCCTACCAAATTATCCTTTCCTACCGATCCATCTCCTATATATATATATATATATATATATATATATGGGAGGTTAACGTGAGAACCATTTTATCGTGAGAACGTGAGAACTAAAATGATGAATTCACGGTGAAAGTTGATGAATCTGCTGTGAAAGTTATCAATCCAAAAAATAGAATTTTCGCCTTATGGGATTCGAACCGAAAAATTCTAAATTTTGAATTCATCAACTTTCTAAACGGATTCATCAACCTTCATAATGAATTCATTTGATTCTTAGTTTTTAGGATAAGAATGGTTCTTATTTGAACCTAACTCTATATATATATATTTGTGTTGCATTTGTTGTAATTGGCCGTCTTTGAACATGAACCTTAAAAAGATTTAGGACCACGTACTTACTAGAAGTGTAGCCAATTAACATCTTTGTTATCGCACTCGTATTACTTTTACTTTGCTATTTGTCCTTTTAATAAAAGAGAGAGAAAATATATAGTTCATTTTGCAGCAAATGATCATATATAGTTAATAGATGTTTTAGAGGAATTATTGATTGTATTGGTAAATTCTACGGGATTTTTTAAGATAAAATGTGAGAATTGAGTTTTATAATTCATGAGCTCATGCATAAGTCTTACACGGATGAAAACTTGACCTTTTAATTCAAAATATTAGCCCAAGTCATATTCAGCTCGTTTCGAATTTCGTTTAATACTATTAGGGTGTGTTTACTTTGAATGATTAGGTTGGATAGATAAAATTAATCCAACATAATCAAGTGATTACTTTTAAGGATTAATATTTAAGGATATCCCAAAGTCCGGGATTATTTTAATCCTTTGAATTGTTCTCCATTAATTTTAATCCAACCAATATAGGTAGGATTGAAATAATCCTCCAAACAAAGGAAAAATTATTTATCTCAATTTTAATCCTACACTAATCCTTTGTAGTAAACAAATGATTGATAGATAAAAATTATCTTATCACACATTTAATCCATCAAATAATCAATCATTCAAAATGCTAATCATAAAAAGTAAACACTCCCTTAGTTAATTAATTAGTTGTGTTAGTTAATTAATGACAAACTTATATACTAAACGGGTGTGTATCTTAAGTTGATGTGAAAGAATATAATTACCACAAACAACAACAACAAAAAGAAGTCTTAACAATGAAAAAATTCGTCGTTAAATATATGTACTCTTTCGTTTAAAAAATTAACGACAAAATGTAATCGTCGTCATATCCAGCCTCGCATGACATTTTAATGACTGGATATATAATTAACTATTTCGTCGTTAACTTACTAAGGGATTTACAATGGAAGTACCCTCGTAAGGCAACGATGATAATTTATTCAGTTGTAATGTGATGACGTGTAAACGACGGATACATTGTCGTTATTTGACAACGTGTGTGTTTCTGTCATAAATACATCGACAACTTTTAATTCTTTTTAGTTTCATTTCATATTAAAAATCCATATTGATAAAAAATACTTCATCAGTCCCAAAAATATTGGCTAGTTTTTTTTCGGGTCATCTTATTATTGTTTTGGCTCATTCTAAAAATGAATCATTTTTACATACAAAAGTACCTCAGATTCCGTGAAGTACACTACTTTACTCACAAAACAAAACTCTCATTAATCTATGTGCAAATTTTTTGAATCAATACTATAGGAATGGAAGGAGTAATAAATATGAAATTGAAATCAAGAAATATATATGAAAATATATAATAAAAGTATTCAAATTGAAATATAAGTGAATATAAAGTATTTGTTACAAACATCATAAAGTCGTGAAATCAAGAGGCGTGAATCCAGTATGAGATCTGAAAATTTGCATCAGTGTCGTCATGTTCCTCTGCATCTTGGCATGTCCTATGATTGGTGTTGCGGGCAACCTTTCATCTCAGCTTCCTTCTGCTGACGCTCGTCGAGCTCAATCTGCATCTTTACCTCCTTCTATCGGCACTCGTCTAGCTGAGTCCACAACTCCTATATCTCTGAAGTATAAACAATGTCGGAGCCACATTGAAGTAGGTTAGGCTCAAGCCCATGTCAACTCTCTTTTTTATTATTCTTCAAATATCAACAATCGTCTAAATTATTACCATCAGCTCATACCAACTACAGTGAACGGAATGAGTAATTGTGCAACAAAGCCTCTCCTCTTCAAAAATCATGGCTATGCCATTGAGTATAAGCATATTGGGCGGTTTTGACCGATTCCGCATTAGATCCAAGACTTAATGAAATCAGTTGTGACATCATGTCCATTCCGAGCTCGCGCCCCTTCTGATCACCGTTGACCGCCTTATAAAAGATTTAATTCACATTGGTGTGAACTCTAATTTCTAAGTGGATCCAGCTCATCTACCTACCAGATCATTTTATTGGATATATGAAGTAAACTTTTGCTAACACTGAAAACTAGGGATGTCAATGGGCGGTCTTTACCCGGACCGATCCGGAACCGCTCAAAGCCCATTAAATTTTAAAGCAACGGTTCGGTTCGGTTCGGTTCTAGAACCGCTGACCGGACCGATTGCACCCGCCCATTTTGTTCGGTTCCGGTCCGACCCGGTCAGTTTTTATTTTATTTTAAATTTGAGTATTTATGTGTATGTGATATATTGGTGTGTAAAGACATTATTAATTATTAGAACTTGTCAATATTTGGTATGGCACATCAAATGAGATGTATTTGTAATTTTTATTATTTATCAACAAAGCTATTGTACGTGGATTTCATAATATGAACATGTACATAAGAGAAATATTATGAGATAATTATGTTTAGCAATTAAGGAAACAGCTCCTCCAATTTCACCTAAACCCTACAAATAAACCCCTCATTAAAACACACGCACGATGTACACAATTATGCGAAAATCTCTCGGGATATCATATCATAATCCATATGCCATCTGCACTGTACAATATTTGCTCACAGTTCTGCATTTATTCCTCCTCTTCCACAAACCGTGCTCGCTATCTTCCTCCCAAACTCGCAGAGGAAGAAAGGTTTGTATTAGTTTCTTTTTAATTTCTTTTTTCCGAGGATTTGTATTTGTTCAATGCAGCAAACATAAAGATTTTGGGGATTTTGGTGTAGCGGCCCAACGGGTAACCAGTTAGCAATGGGTAATACCCGATCCGGAACCATAACTTGATGGTCCGGATCCGGTCCGGATCCGATGTTTCTTGGGCGGTTCGCAACCGTAACCAATACTAATTTATTGGTTCCTCGGTCCCAAGTTTCTCCGTTGACATCCCTACCGAAAACCTTGAAATTAACCTTAGTTTTTTCCTTCTTCTTTCTTTTCGAACTAGAACCTTATCTTGTCCTTTTGATTCTTGAATAATATGCCAGATCAATTTTTCACCATTTAAGTTCTAGATTCTTCTTGAAATAAAAAAAAATGACACATGCACACTATAGTTGCATGTGGTTGCATTTTCTATAACACTGAGCTGTAATGTATGTAGATAGCTATCTCTATGGACCAATTCTCAAAACAAGGAGCACTAATTGAATGCTCGAACTCCGCGGAAGCATTTATTTCCTAAATATTTTTTGAGTGATGCTATTCGGCCACATTGTGGTTGTCCACAATCAACTTTATTAAATAAAAAACTCATTTATTTAATTTTTGATCTATTAAAAAATTAGTTTTACATTAAAAACATCTTATGGAATTACAATTTTACACCTATCGAATGAAAATTTTAAACTTAAATTTAAATTTAATAATTTAATATTTTTCAGAATATGTGGAAAAAGGGTGTGTGGCCAGCCACAATGTGGCCACAAAGATTTACTGATATTTTTTTGCGATAGTCATAGAAAGAGAATACAAACGATTTTTTAGTTGAGAATAAAAAAGCTAGATATTACATACACATATAAACACGTTTTACCTTTAACAAGGATTAATGAAAAAGATCTTCGACACAAAATGATTAATGGCGAGTATTAGGTTATCACATGCATATACTTTATCCTAATTATACTTCTTAAGATTCCAATTTTAAAATATTTTACGTGCAACAATAATCTTATAACAATCTTTTATATATTACAATAATACTCTGTTCACAATTAACAGAATAAGATTGATTTTTATCAGAATCTTATCCTATATATCATAAACGTTACAACTCCATTTCTAAAATCTAATTCTCTTGATTCGTGTTGAAATCAATCGTGATTATTTTTATCCCACCGGATAAATTATTTCTTTTCTCGCAATTTTTCTTGGCAATATCTCTCATCATCCATGCCATTGACAACTTGGGATTAACCCTAGTGGTAGCGTTGAAATCTTGCACAAATTTTTTGTGATTGACTATGGCATCTTCCATGCCTATGCCACAACCTCGTAGTCGCTCTTTCACTGCTTCTGCGCATAGCCCGCAAACCCATTTACCCGAAAATGAGGTCCGGATTCGTGAAATATATTTTCTTGTGTAGTCTTCTTTGAGGCCACAACACTCGCATTCTGCTTGCAAGATTGCTTCATCATCCAATTCACCAAACGTCTCTAAATCTTTACCTTGTTTGCTCATTTCATTTGTTATGTCGGAGACCGCTGTCCGTAGAAATTGATGATTACTCTGCAGCCACACACACACACACACACACACACACACACATATATATATATATATATATAATGAGGACATATTTATAATATGATATTATCATGCAATGAAACATAATGTAAATAGAATAGTTGAAACAGGGGATCCATGTGCCACTTAACCGACATTGGTTAAATAATAACTAATAATATACATGTAGCGGGATATATTTACAACATAATATCACTAATATATGCATGACGTGCAATGAAATAATGAAGTCAAAAAATAGTACCCCGATTGTGCCAACCAACATGAGTTAAAATAATAACTAATTTTTCCTGTTTCCTTCTTTGTAATGATCTGGAAAAATAGTACCTAAGAGTCTAAGACACATGAAGCTAGATCATGTTTGGTAAAAATTTATTTTAGAGAGTTTATAAGTTTCAAGAACCTATAAGATGTTTCAAGAGTTTATAAGATGAATGTTTCAAGAATATAAGTTGTCAAAGTGTTTGGATAATTGAGCTTATAAGCTAGAGAAAGAATCATGAGTTAGAGAGAAAAATGTGACAAGCTAAGAGGTGAAATTAACAGTGTATATGCAAGAAATAAAGAACCGTAGTAAGGTTATTCTGGTGAAATCATTGTTGCTTATAAGCTTCTGAAGAATTGATGCAATTTATTTTTAGAGGAGTTTATAAATTGTTGTAATTTATTTTCATAGCTTATAAGTTGTTTAAGAGTTTATTTTGACAAACACTTTGCATGAGCTTGTAAGCTCCTAAATAACTTATAAACTATTTTGAAGAGCTTATAAGTTCACCCAAACACCCTCTTAACCTAGCTAATAATATATATCTATATTTATATTGATGAAATGAAGCTAGGTTGCATACCATGACATTGCTTTCTTCCAATTCTTCTTCTTCTTCATGAAGTCTCATGACTGTCATCTCTTTTCGTGAGAGAATAAAAACCCCAGCACTAGAACAACATCTAGACCAATCGCGAATCGCGGTAGGCTATATATAGTAGGTGTAGGCTTAAAGCATGAGAGTGTGAAAAGGGATTGCTGATCATCAACAGAAGAAACACGAGATACCAATATTGCTTTCAAATTTATTGAAGTTACTTTAGTTTTCCTATTCCAAGATAAGACTCTTTACAGGCTAAAATCTGTGTATTTGGGCGGATATGAGTTGCTTTCTTGGCATAGCCATTAATGAATCTAATGCAAGGCATAGCCATTAATGAATCTAATGCAACTACATACTTCTGCACTGCAATTTGCAGTAGATATTTTATGTAGTGTAGGGTGCAAATTTTAAATTTTTATGGCGCATGTGATGAAATGCTGAGGCTAACTGGTTACGGTTTGTTTGCTTAAGATATGTATTATATGGAATCTTGACTCCTCAGCACACGTATACTTGATGATCTTATAGGGTTTAAGAGTGATTATTGGTTCTTAAGTTTTATCTAAGAGATAGTCCCTTCTATATAAGTCTATATAGGGGATGATTCCTGTGAGAATGAAAATAAGTGTAGAAAATAGGAATAGATATGTAAGTCTAGCATATCTTTCATATTTGTGTAGCACAATCAGAGTTACTATAATGCATAGTTAGTTTAGCACATATTTCATCTCTTCGTATCACATATGCTAAATATATTAATTTAACACATCTTTCATTGCAGCGTAGCACAAGAAGGGTTCTAGTATTGCATAGTAATTCGCTTAGCACACAAAACACAAAACTGTAGCACAACCGAAATTAAATCTCAACCTTGATCCAGCGAATCAAAGGCCCAAATTCATTCTCATTTCCTACCAAATTATCATTTCCTACCTGATCCATCTCCTATATATATATATATATTCTAGAGGAAGGTTAACGTGAGTACCATTTTTATCGTGAGAACCAAAAAATGATGAATTCACTGTGAAAATTGATGAATTTATTGAGAAAGTTATTGAATAAAAAAAAAAATAGAATTTTCGTCCTTCATGGGATTCGAATTCGGGTAAAAAATATTGAATTTTTGGATTCAGTAACTTTTCCAGCGGATTAATCAACTTTCATAACGAAATTTTGTGGTTCTTAGTTCACACGTTAAAAATAGTTCTTATTTGAACCTAACTATATATATATAGGGGTTAACGTGAGAACCATTTTTATCGTGAGAACATGATAACCAAAAAATGATGAATTCAATGTGAAAGTTGATGAATCCATCGAAAGTTACCAATCAAAAAATTGAATTTTCGCTTCATGAGATTCGAACCCCGTATGAAAATTCGAATTTTGGATTCGAGAACTTTCCCACCGGATTCATCAACTTTCATAGTAAATTCATTTTGTTCAGAATGAATTTTTATGGTTCTTAGTTCTCACGTTAAAATGATTCTTATTTGAACCTCATTATATATATATATATATATATATATATATATATATATATATATATATATATATATATATATATATATATATATATATATAGGGATGGATCAAATGAGAATCATATATGTTTTGAGAACTAAGAACTAATCGATGCGTTTATTCGTGTAATCTAATGGTCATGACTTTTTAGATTTGTTTAAGTATTTGATTTTTAGATTTTATTATTAAGGATATTATTGAAATTTTTTGTTTTTATGTAACCGATTTTTTGAGTGCTTTAAGGAATTTTCTTTTATATTTATGATATTTTGATTTTGTATATCTTTTTATCTCGTATTTTTTCGAGTTTATGCTTATGCTTTAAATCACTGTTTGTGCACACTATACTAAACAATATGCATATTAATCCATTTATTTGCATAAATATTATCTTATGCACAATTACTATATAGTTATGCATATTATCCAAATCACATGAATAATCATAGTTGTATATCTATAATTTTTTTTCTCACTCACGAATTGAGAGATTTGTAGTGCCAAATTCCTATATGTGATCTTTATTTTTAAGTAATTTTATAAATTTTATTTTTACATTAATTATTGTTCAAACAATAATTCTCAATTTTATGAGTTTGATTCTTAATAAGTCCCTGTTTCGTTTCGCATAAGTGCCAACAATTTTATGCACAATCATTACACTCATATGCACAACTACTATTTTCAGAAAGAAAATCGAACTATAGAGAGAAAATAGAAAAAATTAGGGATATAGTGAATCTTTAAAATGACCTTAGTGCCCCTAACGCGTTTACAACCATAAAAACAGTATAAAAATAGTCAAACTCTTTTTTAAGCATGATTAAATATAATCCATCAGATCAAATGAAATCTAGGGTGATGATTAGTTCTTAGTGGTGGTTCTCCCTACAACCAACTCATATATATATATATATATATATATATATATATATATGTCTGTGTGAGTTGTGTATGTGTAAAATAGGATTTGGGAGGGGGGAGTTAATGCGTGCATAGTTGTATAGATCAGCTTGAACTGGTCCAGTTGAAAGCCAGTTGTTCTAAATGGATAATCGTTAGGGGTGAACAATAATATGTATCTTACTATAAATCCGAATTCAACACATTAAACCTTTTTGGTTTAATTAATATCTTTCCAGATACAATTTTTTGGTCTCAATCTAAACCAGTTTATTCAGACCCTCTTCAATCTTCCCCGTCTTATATCAGTCTTGTGCAGTATAACCAAAAGCCATTATGCCATTTATGTGCGCCATTATTACTAATATTATTAGAGAGTAATTACATCTTGCCAACTAAAATATAGGCAAAATATGTAGACTTTGCTATATTATATAGTCATTTTTTGTATTTTAATTACTCTCATTTGTTGTATTTTAGTTATTCCCTAAAAATACTAGTTATAACTGGCACAATTTGTCAATTTAGCAATTCAAGAATATTTTATCAAGAAGTATCGGACTTATTTCCCAGCAGTAACTCGTCCCTGTGTCTGTGTAAGAATAATTAAAACTTTGGTTGTTATATGACCTAAAGAAAACACAATTGCCCCATCAAAGGACCAAACCAACAACTTCCAGGTCTCCGTTTCGAATATGGTGATCCAAATTAACTCCAGCTCCAGCCCACTTTGGAACCCAACTCCTTTGGTCTGGAACATAATATTGAAACTTCAAAATTTTTCTATTGAACTTTGACAAAGTGTATTGTGATGATATTTTTACGTGAGGATGCATGAAGATCATACTTAATCAAGTTATTCTAATTGAGTGTGGTCTCATTTTTTAATTGAGAATGGTCTCACACATTATCACATAGAGGACATCCTCACAAAAAACCACTTCTTGAACTTTTGATAACGCCAAGCTTACAAAGCATAATTTTATTTTGAGAACTTTTATCATAATGAATATATAATTACCTGTGTCACAAATGTTTCTTCCGTAGCCAAAAAATTGTTTTCATAACATGTTTTTCTAATAATAGTAATTAAGGTTTTATACTAGTAAATATCTGATTCTTTAAAACGAAAGTATTCATTTTATTTAAATAAACAAACAAGTACTAATAATTTTGGTAACAAGTCTAGTGAGTTGATTTTATATAAACATAATTAAGTATAGAGGATTGATTTTTTTCATAAAATTATATAATAAATATGAAAGAAAAAATATTATTAGACTGAAATTAGTGACAAATATTACTTCAGCGGTTTATTTAATTTCTTCACAAAGAAAATGTTAGTTCCGTGAATCGTATAATATCAAAATTAAATAAAGAAATTATAGAATATAATAGTGTCGCTAATTGTAATTTAATATTCGAAATTTAATTAGTTGATTGAAATTGTAGTCAAATACAGTTGCTACTTTTGTTTCCTTTTATTTTAATCAACATATAATTAATAAATTTTATATAGCAAATTTATTATAATGGCAACTCTGACCATTTTATATAAATAATTTGAACAACTATTCTCCTCCTGCAATGTACGATGCCTTCTATAATATTTAATTATAATAAATTTATTTTATTTAGCAAATTTATTATAATGGCAACGCATGACCATTTTATAAAATATAAATAATGTCTATGTTAGTATAATTAATTTACTACTTAAAATTTATTATAATCAATATTTCACTTTATATATATGTAGATATACTATGTAATAATATTTATGTGTGATATTACATTTTGGAAAATAAATAATTTTATGATATCAATGGAATTTTTATTATTTAATAATTAATTTAATTATTTTGTAGTTTATGTTCAATGGATTTTTTATTATTTATTATTTATATTAATTATTTTGTAATTTTTATTTATTTTAATTATTTTTTATTATATTTTATATATTATTTACTTCAATTGTTTATTATAATTATTTTTTCATTTTGTAATAAACAAACATAATTTGTGCAATTTATCAGTATTTTTTTAATTATTTAAATATATATACATAATTTATTATTTCACGGACGGACTCTTTTGAGTTCGAGTCGAATGTGTTCACGAGTTTACGAGCCCAACATCACTAAGCTTGAGCTCGATTTGAAAAGCTAGACATGAAAGATGATAGCAAAGGGGAAAGCCCAGGTCTTCCGATGTTGAGTCTTGCCCCTCTTCCTCAGACTCTTATTTCTCAGAAAAGTATTTTCACAATATTTTCGATAATATTAGTCGATGCCGCTTTCAAGGATCCGACTTGTAGTAGTAGTTACTTTGATCAACCTACTGGGAACCTGCGTCTTTTGAGCTCATCTTGTTTTGCTTACTTTACTAGTGTACACAAAGTGTGGGATTAGTTACCCCCAGAGTATACAAGATCAACATATCTCAATGAATAGAATATGATTTATGGCTACACAAACTGTGGAGAACAGTTCTAGATCGGGTCCAAGATGAACTATTGTAGGGAGTTTATTAAAAGCATTGAATTCGGAATATGGTAAAGTAGCTCCCGGGTGGGGATCAACTGCATTGATGGGTGTCGAATGGCTAAAGATCAATTGCCGAGATTGGGGGCCAACACAATAATAACTGAGTACTTATTTCATGATGGTAGATATACTTATCTCGTGATGTGAGATAAAAAAACAGGAATCCACTTATGTAATAAAGTTGATCCACTAAAGTTTCGAGCTCTGTTCGAGGCTCTTCGGCTCGTTACAAAATGAATGAATTTCGAACGAGTTTTTTTTTCAAATCGAGTTTCGAATAATTCACGAACGATTTGGCTTGTTTATAGCTTTAACTTCAGCACCCGAATGGGGTGTTTGGTTTGAGTGATTACGCTTGATTGATAAAATAATTTTACTCTATCATATGTTTGGTTTGTATTATTAAGTCCGTGATGGATAACTAGACTTGTGCTCTATCATCCATTTGAGTGATATTTTATCACCCCAAATTTGGGTTAATTATTTAATCCTCTTTCATTTCATAATGCAAAATTTCTAACACCTTTACTAAAATTATTTTTGGTCATCTTTGCGTTGACCTTTTGTATTTTTACTAGATTACAAGGGTAATTTTGGTATTATACTATATTTAAATCATAATCTTTGTAATTTATCCTATCCCATAATCAATTAATCCAAATACAAGATCCTACCAATTTTATATGTCATATCCACCAAACCAAACTTCCTCTAACCAATTTGTTATTGCTTTAACTTTACACCTGATATTTCGTCAGAAATGTTTAGTTTAGCATCACTTTTCGTCGATTTTTTTTTCCCCCAACTTATTTTTTTGTGCCCACCCCTTGCGCATGTGCGTTGTATAGATACGTTACGTTTGTAATAACGTTTCTTAAATAGCATATACAGTAGTAGTACTATTACAATTGTACCTATTGTATCACTGCTATCATAGCACTATATGCTGTAATATAATAGCACTATATCTTTTAATATATTAATAAGTACATATTCTCATATGGCATGTTGCTAATTAATTCACTACATTTCTCTCGCTCTCTCTTTATATGATATTCACTACATCTTTTTTCATACGATAATCACTACATTTCTTTATTGTATAAATGTATCTATATGTTTATGCTTAGATGGCAAAGAATTTAGTTAATATTAGCAATATAACAATAAAAATAGCAACGTTAATTAAAACGCATTTTAGTTAGTTGTTGGTATTTTTCATAATGTCACCGTCTTTTTTAAATATTATATAACGTGAATATTTGTCCCCGTCTTATACAAAATATATCACCAATTTTTTGAAGTTGTTGGCATTTGCGACAATGTCAATGTCTGTTTTCTTTTTTAATCTAATATTAGCCGTCCAGGTCGTCCAAATGAATGGTTTGATGTGTTCCTAGCTAGTTGTCGTAATAGGACTAGCTAGTTTATATTGAAGCTTGATCTTGTGATTATCTTAAACATGATCTTCTGATATTGAGTTCCACTCATATAATATAGTGCTAATGTATGTAAGTAACCAAAACAATAGGAATGAGAGTTTTATAGCCTATATGATAAAAACATGAGTTTTATAGTCATTTTTACTTAAAAGACAAAATTATCCTTGAAAAAAATAAGAAAAAAACAGTGAATATTATCTCTCTCTCTCTTGCGCCCTACTCTCTCTCTCACACCAAACCCACTTCTCTCACTCACTCACGCACTCACGGCGCCCTCCCTCAAAGAAACCGTGTCTTGACATTCAAGAACAACAGCCGTGTGCCCTACTCTCGATCGTGTGCCCTACTCTCACTGCACTACTCTTTCACTCACTCACTCACTCAGCCCCCCCCCAAAGAAAGAAACCGCACTCTTTCTTCATCACTCACGGCGCCCCCTTCCCATCAAAACCGCACTCTTTCAATCCCACATTAGCACAACATGAGTGATACGGATACAGATCCACTGAGATTCTCCGATGCGGCCGAGCAAGCGGGCCGAAGGAGAGCTCCTCCACGGCGGAAGAAGCTTCTACGGGCAGCCACCGCCAAGCACAAGCACGCCGTCGACCTTCGCTTGGTCCACTAACTTCCTGACCCGATTTAGGAGCACCACCTCCTCGGTGAGTAATCGTGCATTTAAAATAGAATTTTAGTATGTACACGATAATTTTCATGTAAGACACGATAGTTTTCATGTATGACACGATAGTGATGAAATTTCGATAGTTTGTGTGTTTAGAAACTTATAAATTGAAATCGATTGCAATGTTGTTGAAATTGCGAAAATAATGATCGTTTGGTGTACGGTCCTAATCAGACAGATCTGAGTACACGGTTAGCACTGCATAATCAAGAACCATACACGGTTCTTCAAGACACGGTGCAACCGTACTCAAGATCTCAGACACTGTTAGACTGCGTATCAAGAACCGTATGGTTCTTGATGACGGTCCCAACTCGTGTATCATCATCATACACCGTTAGACCGTGTCATCAAGAACCATACACTGTTACTTCATAACACGGTCCCAACTGTACAGATATTGAGTACACGGTTAGACCGTACTACGGTTGGTTTGAATCGTGTATTACTGTTGTTAGAACTTCGCTTAGTGTATACCGATTAATCTTGTGCATTTACCGTTATAGGTGGTTACGATCGATATGCAAGGCTACGCGGACGATCAACCAAGACATCCGAATTGATGTATTAGCCGAAAGTGAGGACATGTCTAGAGCAGCATGGATGTATCGACGATATTTAGACAGAGCTGCTGGGCATCTTCTTCATCTCGGAGAGGAAAGCGCTAATAATGCTACCGCACAACTGGATGGCCCGGCGATTGTGGATCCTAGTTTTATGGAGTTCGAGATTTGGTTTCACGCTTGTGGAACCGATATACGATTTGGGATGATTGAGTTTGCCTCGGTCTCCTGATTGCGCTTTGGGCGCCTTCCTTCGATCCGAACTTGAGGCACGAGATTCCTCGACCAAGATGTTCCATAGGTTGTTTCGGCCGGAGGACTACTATTTCAGAGCTCCGCACCGATTCATCAAACAACGGTCGGGTGATGATGCCGCAGACTACTTGAAGGCGGCTTTCATATTAGTAGCTACCTCATCGCCCTTTGCAGCGATAGGAAGCCATCGAGCCATGGGTTTGGGCGTTGGTGAGGATTTTGATATGTGTCGAGTTTTCCTTGGGGCTCCTATTCATTCCGTGTCCTCCGTCACGGGATTGATGTACTCAAGAGGCACCCGAGCGGGTGGCGCTGAGGAAGACGCACCATTTCTATGGTCCTGCTTGGGCCTTACTGATTTGGTCGTATGAGGCCATCCCCACTTAGACGATGTGTGGATGCCGAGACAAATGAGATACGGATTCGAGATGCTTGATGTGGACTACATGGAAGTCCCCACCTAGTATAATCGGATTTTTGACGAGCGTGTAATTTTAATCTCATGTTTAGTATTTGCTATATATTTATTAAATACATTATAATCAATAATGTGTATGTGTTTTTGTAGCGCTTATGTCATCGCAGGCCTGGAGCCGCCGAGACCGAGTTGTCGAGGCATACTACTTGAGCCTATACGAGGCGATCCGATGGCTATTCGGTTTGTGCCGCGGGCGGCATGCCGAGGCGACACGACGAGCTCGCAGACAACACAGCAGTGCTGTGCGTGAGAGAGTACCCGCGTGGTGGCAGCAGAGCATGTCCCGATCATGCAATGAGTGGCGGCGGCCGAAGTCAAGTGCGGAGATACATCTCGAAGTTTTGAGCCGAGTCGACCGGCGCATCTCGATCGCAATCGGCGTCGTAGACATGAGGAGGTGCGAGCCGACCACGTGTGCTGCGAACACGCCAGAGTGTTCGACCAGACGAGGCCTCCATTGCCGCTGTGATCGAGACCGTCCGTCGTGCCATTGTGGGCGACGATTGGAGAGGGCCTCGAGCTCGAGTGGCTCGATGTGTGTTCGAGCGCTTGACGGATTTCTTCGCGCAGATCTTCGAGACGAGATCTCGCACTCCTATATCTCGCACGTGGAGCTCGCCGGCTATTGAGCATATCGGTCGAGGCGCCGCCTCCCGGCATGAGGAGGGGCCCGCACTAGCCACCGATGATCTCGCTACACGGCAGTCGATCCGCAGGAGGTGCCCACATTAGCCACCGACGATCCGCTTCACGGCAGTCGATCCGCAGGAGGTGCCTCACATTAGCCACCGACGATCCGCCTACGGCGGTCGATCCAGGAGGGCCCAAGATTAGCCACCGACGATCGGGTCGCCGAGAGTCTAGTCACGCCACCGGCGGAGATCGGCAATGAGAGCCGGCCGTGCACGAGGTGATGGATCGTCGATGGTGGGGATGCCGCCGGAGACCCCACATGCAGCCTCCGTGAGTATGGTACCCCGAGGCGCCACCAAGGGCCTTCGAGGTCTTTAGCAAAGGGCCCGATGTTTTGTCGTGGCTCATTTGAATCAAGCATGTCGCGACTCAAGCACTGCTCGATCATATCACCGACCCGCATTCGAGTTCACTAAGCGAGGTACTTTATTACAACATTTATTCAAATTTTGTTTATATATTTATAATTCAATTAATGGTGTTCTTTTTTATGTGTGTTAGATTATGGAGTTGTTCACTTTGTACATACATTGAAAATAATCAACCCACATCGCCCCGGCAATGTATTATTGCCCACGATCAATGAAGCTCGATGCGTTGTAGCACCGATTGGATTTTATGTAAGTTTGAAATGTCCTTAAATTATTCCAACATAGATAGCTTTAGCTTTATATGGGTATAAATTATTCGACTAAATTTATTCATTTATGCGAAGCGCTTTGCGTGAGTTCACCCGGCTTCATCCGATGATCCTATGGGCTATAGGGTGGTATCAAAGACCACATATCCACGATGGCAAGTACCCGACGACTTGTTAGCGATGGTACGAGGAAGCGATGCAGCATAGCGCATCGTGGTTGTCTTGTTGATACGGTAAATTTATTACCTCATTTCTATTTTTTCTATCCAATTGAATGTAAACTTTAAAATTATCAATGTTGCGTATACTAGCCATCCGTAACGCCGGGCAATCACCGGGTCACAGTTCGCATATTCATCGCTATGGACTCTTGAGGTGTACGACTCATTGTCGACAACCCCGACTCTCGAGCGTTGAGACGTTACCATATGTTGCCCATTATTCGCTTTTCCCTCGATCGATGAGGGTAGTGGATTTTGGAACAACAATCCATTGAGGACGCCACATAACGAGCATCCGACATCATGCGGAGGTGCCCCATGATCAGCAAGACATGCGAGAAAGACTCGGTGAGTTGCGGTGTCTTTGCATGCCTCTATATGTATCGCTCATCATGTGTATTACCTCGGAGGTTACATCACAATCGGTGTTACATACTGATTCAAAAGACAATGATAGCTCGTAGGATATGGACATTGTCTCGCTTTTGATTAGTTTCCTTGACTTTTTGTATTTATAACGGATATTGTAGAATTTTATACGTGTTAGTGATATTTTGTTTGTATTGAGGTCGTGACCTCTATGTATATGTTGTGGAGGTCGGACCTCTTTGCTATTGCTTGTTGTTGGCTATTTGTCGAGTGCGGGTTGGCTTATCCATATTTTAGAGGTTATGTTGCCCGCTTTTTACATGTATATATAGTTTGTAAGTTTAATAGTTTTGTCGAATTTGCAATTAACCGAATAGGGGATTGAATTGGATTCATTAACCGAATTTGTTGGATTAGGGGATTGCACGGCGCGGTACGGCGCACGGGCATTGTCGGCTTATTTGTCGAGTGCACGTCGTGCACAAGACACGATCGTGCACGACTTGCACGATCGCAGCACGATCGTGCACGCCGTCACGCGACCGTGTCTTGCACCGACCGTACCGTGCACCGATCGCACACCGTGTACCCGTGCGCACGCCTGTACCCCGTGCACGCCCGTGTACCTCGTGAATCCAATCAACCAACATAATCCAACAAAACCAACATAATCCAACAAAACCAACAACAATCCAACTGAATCCCCTAATTCAACAAAACCAACAACAATCCAATCAATCCCTAATTCAACAAAACCAACATAATCCAACAAAACCAACAATATTCAACAAAATCCAACATAATCCAACAAAACCAACAATATTCAACCAAATCCAACATAATTCAACAAAATCCAAAACAACGAATATCATCGCATATAACAAATATCCTTACTCACGAGGCCGTTGAGGACACAAATTCCTTGATGCTCTTCACTTCGACAAATACTACATTTTTCCTATGTCGTGTCCTTTCCACACATGTTTCATCACTAATGGCAATAAATGATGTGCATGAGCGCTTGTTGTGGCCTCACCTTGCAACGCAGCATATTTGACGACGCGATCTCGACGAACCCTCAACAACCGATTGCATCCTACTCAATCTAGGGCCACCGACGTGTGATGATTGGATGTCGAATAATGTGCCGATCGTAGTCCGGTACAATCCATGCACCGGACGTGATATGATCCAATTCGATAAGAATAAGTCACCGCAAAACAGATCGTCGATATATCGAGCCACAAAGTCGGTGACTTGTAAACCAAAGACGCCTAAAAAAGAAATTAATCACAAAATAAATTAACCACAACATATGAGTTGGACTTGACGCTTAGATAAATACCGCACCTAATAGTAGCACAAGCGTGACAACAAGGATCTCGTCCAAATCGAACTCACGACATTCACATGTCCCATTCGCAAATCAACCACGATGATGTGTTTTCCTCTTCGACTTTAAACATGTGTCGTCGTTGAACGAACAACCAAGCGCGCGCCTTTTTCGACGAGGCATGTAGCTTCGACGCTACTTGAAATAACTCATCGACCTTGCTGTTGCACTAGCTCGTCAGACGTCAAACCATTTCTCCATAATAGATCGAAAAGTCTCAAGCAACGAGCAAACGGTAGACGTCGAGCCCACAACAACCGACTATTGAAACTATCTCGCGATTCAAGTCATGAAACTATATAGTCGTGCGGGACACTTCAACCTAGACCACCTATGCTCGCCAATGGAATGTAGATGATGGTGGGTGTCGGTTTTAGAACATCCACGAGAAAAAATCTCTCGAAATCCTCCGATCGATAGGCATATGCACCGACTTGATAATCAGACAAACATGCGATCCAAATCGCCATATTCTTCTCAAAAATGGTAAAAGCACAACACATGTGCGACGTTCGATACACGGACTCCAAATTTTTCGATGCCCTTATGTTGATCGACACAACTAAGAGATCATCGGGATGACCAATGCACTAACGCAGAGAGATAAAACCAAGTCCATGACTCTCCATCCTCAATCGGACCTAACCCAATAGCAATCGGAAGATTCCTTCATTTCCATCCTTCGTAATAAACGACAAAACAAATTCCTTTGTTCTTTCCTTAAGATGAGTCCCGCCTACAACGACGATCGTCCGTAGGTAATGCTTGAAAGCATACAAACACTTTCCAAGAGCAAGAAACAAATATCGAATTCGCCATCATGAGCCGCCTCAATATCATATAGTGTCCGGGGTTTGATTCTCTCAACAGATGCAAATATGATGGAAGCAATTGATAGGACCGTTCGAAATCGCCATATGTCATCTCTATAGCGACGTTTCTTGCTCGGAGAGCAAAGCTATAATCATTCTCAATGCAAAATTGTCGATGCATCTCTCCAATCATCTCTTTCGGCTTCAGTACCACACCTTCATCGACCAATTTCCGTGCAAAATACTTGCCAACAATCTTAGCAGGCACATGTCGTGGAGCAGTCAACTTAATTACTCTCCATATCGTTGCCCTCTGGACGGCTCGTAGCTTAAAAGGAGAACCGTTGTCATGCTTGCAAACATACCCCAAACGTGTTTTACTTGACCGATCGACCACGTACTCTACATGATTCTCCAAGTGGTACAATCCCACGGCTATCGCCAAGTCATCTTTCGTCTTAAATATCGAATCAATGCATAATTGGTCGGTATGGGGTCCACAAGGTTCGACCCAATCTAATGGCAATGCACTGTCACAATCAAGTAATGGAATAACCCAGTTGCGTAACTCATGCGCTGTATCATCATCTCTGGTTCGTGAAGTTGTAGCATGAGCCTCACCATCATGCTGCTGTTCGGAAGTGAAGTTGCGCTGTCCGATAACCTTATCAAGATGTCCTGGTTGTCGAATCCAAGCACCAAATTCAGTAGCCAATGAATCAAATATATCTCTACGTCGGTTCGTGTCTTCCTTCATCTCGAATACACCAGCTCGTCTTCCTCCTCATTCAAGACAACGGCTCATCTTCGTGTATAGTGAACCAAGACATCTTGCATTAGACTCGGGCAAGATCAGATCGTTAGAACCATATAATACCGGTGTCTCGTGTGTACCGTGGTTGCGGGCATTGCCACTTTTCAATCACATACACAATCGGATCATTCTTTTGTTCCACAATCAATCGGAACAAATCGGTGTCGGCCAACGATACTTTTATTCTTCTTCCATCACTAGCGCCATCGATAGAAAAGCATATAATCTGGTCCACCATTGTTACCTACTTGCTCATGAATCTCTCTAGCAAATTAGCACGTGAAATCTGTTCTCTGACCATGTATACGAGAACCTCGTCGCCGCCTATATACTCTGCTCGTCGAACTACCACCATGACGTATAATAAGACGTTGCCAAGACATCATTGCAAAATAAGATATAAAGATAACGATCATATACATAGGATGCGACGGATACATAGGATGCACGGTTATGCAGTGTGTGCTTTGTGCACGACGGCAGCACGGTGACGACGACGTGCGGCTTATAAACCCGCAGCTCGATGAATTTTGTGCACGGTTTGAAATTCATCTGTGCACGATAGAGCCGTGTACTGTACACGGTTCAGTGTTAGCATCTCATATTTTTAAATTTAACTTATTAAATGATCCTAAATATTAAATTAATCACTTTATTAACATAAAATCAACACAAATGACATATGTGATGCATAATACTTCTACCGTGTACAACCGTGTACTCAAGAACGCATTTTTGTTTTCTTCAAAACATGAAATTTATCATTCCAGTAACATAAAAGTATTAAAAAAAACATATTTACGCTGTAAATCATCAACCGTGTACAACCGTGTACTCAAGAACACGTAAAAAAAAAATCAATACTGATTTAATTTACCTTAATCCAGCTAGCAATGCTCGATTTCCACTGTTTGATTGAAAAAAACGCAGGTAACAACTTCTTCTATTAATTATTTTCGCCTCTCTTCCTCTCTTTGAAATTGTAATGTTACAAATGAATTCGTTTGTGATTTGAATTCAATGTCTACCTGCGTTTTTCAAATTAATGTTTACCAACCTTTTTTTTACAATTAATGTTTACCAACTTTAATTTAATTCCATTCAATTTTGTGGCAGTGAAAGCATTCAATTTGACATTCCTTTATTCTTTTCGTTTCGGCAGAGAGAGAGAGAGGATCCAATATTAATTTAGGCAGAGAGAGAGAGTCGAGAGAGAGGAGAGAGAGAGAGATATTATACTTATTTTCGGCAGAGAGAGAGAGAGAAGATAGAAGATAGGAGAGTTATTATTTTAAATGGTGGGCTCAGGGACAATTTTGTCTTTTTAAGCCAAAATGGCTATAAAACTCATGTTTTTATGAGTGTGGATATAAAACTTCTCCCACTATTTCTTTTGGTTATTTATAAAACTCCCCCTATAATATATCTCAGATCATGCTAGTATAAAGAAGTCAAGTGCATATGCATAAATAATCTTTTTTCATATAGCTACTTTCACACAATTAAAAGAATGGCGAAACTTTGATCGGGATAAATCAATTATGAGACAATTCCCTAAATATGGTATAATTAATAAATTAATGCAAATATTTTTAATTTTTTTTACTTGGGGTTACACAGTCACTTTTGAACTTTTTTTGTCCTTTTTTTTCATTCCCTTAGACATATATGTTTGTGATTCGATAGGCCTCACGTTACGCGAATATGGTACATGTTAAAACTACATGACTGTCGCACAAATAATAATTTGGGAAACCCTTAGATATTGATGAAATGAGACCATAAATATTGCAATCCATGCACACGAAAAAACTTGTACATATCTTACGGTTAGCCTACGACATGACAAAAGAGAGCCTTGTATATTAATTATTTTCAAAACTTGCAGGAAAAAAAAACCAACAATAACTTATAAAGTCAGAAAAACGAACAACACAAGAAACCAATTAAACCCTAGTAATCACAAAACAAACATGAATTTTTCTCGTCCTCTTTATTGACATCGATCTAAACTGCCTTAGTTAAGTTAAATATATCTAGGCCTTCTTGTGATCATTGATCTCCTTGGTAATTGCCGGTATCACTCGAACTCCTAGCAATACCTCCTCTAACCGTTTGATTCACCTCCCTTATCCCTAGGGCTAGCGATTTAGCCTATTTTTCCTCAAAATGTCTCTCATGACCTCACTTTGGCAGAGCACCGGATATGCTCGCCTGCGGTTAAACCCAACACATGCACTCACATGCGCGTGCGGGGCCTCCACCCTTTCCCGCCGCTTTTCTCCATCTCCTCTTTCACCGCCTCCCAGCGAGCCCGCAGATCATCCGCCGTAGACCCCGCGCACTTTTTCACATCTTGTGGGGTGCACCTCCGACATCCCACAAGACTCGCGCCCGGCGTCCTCGACCTCCGAGATCGGAGGCAAGGTGGTGGCGGGGTGCTCTTCGATCCGAGCCAATTAGGGTTTCTGCCGGGAGCTCAAAAGAGATGTCGGAGATGGTGCTGGAGGGTTTCCATCGAGAGCCTCGGGGTTTCGGGACGGTGGTGGTGGTGGTGTTGTTGTTAGTGAAGCCTTGGAGAAAGGATGTGTCTCTATTGGGTGCCATTTTGGTATTACAAGAAGTGGGGTGAGTAGGGTTTCTTAAGGTTGAATTGTTTATATAGAGAGTTGAGTGGAATTGTCAAGTGTTGAAAAGGGGTCGGTTAGGTTGAAATTGGATGGGAAGAGGCATGAAGAATAGTAGAAGTATGTAGTGGAAATTCAAACTAACACCAGATTTAATGCTTTGTTAGTAACGTGGAGATGGTATAACCCAAGCTTATTTATTTATAGAGTGACCATTAAGTGTTTATGTGGACAAGATTTTAGCATGGCAGTGTTTGTGGTCGGTACGTTAGAGAGAGAGAGAGAGAATCAACTGGATTTTTCAGGAAGATATCTATGGTATAGTGTAAAGAGTTAAATTAAACTGAATTTATACTTCTTCTGATTTATCATTCCTAATCACGTACTTTAATTCTTCTCTCATAGTTTCGTAAAGGTTGTTTAGATTGTTTTAATTTCTCAATATTTGATAGGTTAATAATTTTACAAGTTAGTATTATTTAATAAATATGGCCATTTTAACTTTGATTTAAGAAAATCTTGAAACCCTAACCAAAATCAGATAGAAACATAATTTAATGTAAATCAAAGTCTACTCACCACTATAATAACATTCGTAATTACTAGCATGCAAGAAATGAAATTGTGTTCTGTTAATTAATACTTTATGATAAATGAATAATTCGTGCACTCCGTGAATTTATGCAGTTTTCACGGACATTGTATTGTAGCCATGCACTGTTGCTTTTGTTGATGAACACACGATATCATGAAACCAATACATCAAAATACTAGTTATCTTTCTTTTGTTATTATTAAATTTTTAGGGTCCCTTTTACGCTAAATTTGTTATCTGGGATTTTGACATAGTATATAATGAGACCAAAAGGAGACATGCCCATCACGAGAAAGTAAACAAACAAAATTTATGGTATAACTTGTAAAGAAAATAAAGTCTGCTTTAGCATCAAATCAACTCACATGATTCTTGATGTGTAGCCAAAAGCAGTAACTTGGGCTTTTTCTATATAGCAATTTTTTATCACTCAACCACGTAAATATGGATTGAGTTATGATAAAAACTTATTGTTTTGTAAATACAAAAAGTGCATTAACTTTATAAATAAAGTGTATTGATTTTTATGTTTTACGGTTTATATATATATAGTAAGGTTGAAATAAGATCCATTTGAACGTGAGAACATGATAACCAAATGCATTCGTTGTGAAAGTTGATGAATCTGTTGGGAATGTTACTGAATCCATAACATTCAGAATTTTCACCCGGGTTCGATCCCATGAGGCGAATATTCTATTTTTTTAATTCAAGAACTTTCTCAATGGATTCATCAACTTTCACAATGAATTCATTATATCTATCATTAACATGAAGTGGTTTTTGTAAAAACTTTTCTTAACATATAAACGACGAACTCATGAAATTGTCTGAATTCGTCGTGTAAGTGTCTGAATTCAGAAAAATAAAATTTCGTTCATCATGGGATTCAAACCCAGATGTTTGAATTTATCAAATAAGGTGATGAATCAACCATAGATTTTCATGAATTAATAGCTGAAAATGATTCATAATTTATACTTTAAGTTTAATTTGTATTTCATCCACTTCCATCCTTCACATATTCATACATGTGAATGTTCATTAAAATAATATATTTAATTAGTCATACATATTGAGTACCGATGGATTGATGTGATATAGCCAACTGAACTGTTCCACTATATACTGTTAAGATCAAGTTTGATAGTGTATTATTAATGAGTTTTATTTGTTGATTACTTTGTGATTCACAAATTTAATTAAAGGTAACTGGACTTTCTAAATTTAAATTTAGTTATTAAATTATTTTATTTTTATAATAATCCCTTAAACATAATATGTTTGCTAAATTCATTGTTTACCTATAAAGATAAAAGAAAATAGATAATTAATATATATATATATATAGGGGTTGGTTATGGTGAGAAAGCTCCTTAATGCATTTAAAGTAGAATAGTAGCATATCTTTCATATTGTGTAGACAATCGAAATTAATGTATTGCACATGAAAGTTTAGCACATATTTCATCCATTCAGTAGCACATATCTAAATATATTAGTTTAGCACATCTTTCATTGCATACAGAAGACAAGAAGAGTTATAGTGTTGCACAATAATCCGTGTAGCACACAAAACACAAAACCAGAAGCACACACGAAAATTAAATCTCAACCATTGAGATTGCAAATCAAAGGCCCAGAATCATTCCTATTTCCTACCAAATTATCTATTCCTACCTGATCCGTCTCTATATATATATATATATATATATATATATATATATATATTACAAACTAAAGTATGTATAAAAAATATTAATCGTATAATAATATTATATTTTAAACTCTACTATGAGGTAACAAGTCTGCAATAACTCATTTATTTGAACAAGTTGAAATGAACTTTTGTTTGGGTCACCATCCGAATAACTCGACTCATTTATAATAATAAGTGTCGCGTGTTATTAAAAAAAATATTATTTAGTTATATAATCATAAAATGTATATGCATATTATATGATACTGGATGTTGATCTGACTCACTATGATATGTCTCATGCGAGTTTTTTTGAACCCAATGAATATGAAATTAATAAATTAAAGGGTATTAATGTGTGTGTGTGTGTGTGAGAGAGAGAGTGTTATGTACCAGATCAGTAACAAAAGTAGGATTTTCAGGGTTGCATGCACACGATCATTGTAATTAAAATGAAAACCTTCTGGAAATTAATAAGCGATCTTGATGTTTCATAATTACCAATTAGGGCTGTATACGAACCGAGCCGAGCCGAACACTACCAAGATCGAACTCGAGCTCGACTCGTTTAAATTTTATTCGGCTCGAGTTCGAATTCGAGCTTTAAATTGAGCTCGAGCTCTGTTCGTTATAAAATTTTTGAGCTCGCGAGCAGCTCGAATTCGGTTCGATAACCACTCGTTTATGAGACATTCGAACTCGAGCTCGAACTCTGCTCGTATTCGACTTTGCTCGTTTTTGAGCTCGAATTCGATTTGATAATGTGTTATTCGAGCTCAATTTGAGCTCGAGATCGAACTCGAATTCGAGCTCGAGTTCGACTCTACTTAAAACATTATTTTAGCATAATTCACTCCATGATTCCATTAATTAAAAGGATGTATAGTCTACTAATCAATCACAATCAAACAACAATTACAATAAGAAGTTTAACAAGATTCATTACCAAATGAAATTTTCACAACTAGCAAAAAAAAAGATGTATATTCTAACTAGTTTTGGATAAGATTCATATGAGCAAAATGCAGCTTATCCATCAAAATCACCTACAAAATAAATAAAAAAGTTAATCATCAAAATAAAGCATGACGATCAACGCTTGATGAAGCTCTTACAATATAAATATCGACCTACAAATTGTCAAAAAATCCAAATTAGAGACCCCAAAACACATCAAGTATAAATATATAATATAACTTACGCAATTTCAAGATAAATAATATTACCAATTCGTTTTACGAAATTCTAATTCAAGTTAAACTCTTTGACGTCCTCGGTCACATCCTTTAAGAAACACACATAAAAAAAATTTAGATATTATAATAAACAAATGGATGCAAATAAAAATTAAGTTTGATAATAAATGGATACTTACTTTATTTTTCCTCTTAATCCCATAAGTAGCTCACAATCAATCTCCTGCACAAAGTAGCATTTGAACCGTGTCTACTGCTAGAGAGGCTCGATGTGGATCAATAACTCTACCACCGGCACTAAATGCAGACTCCGAAGCTACGGTGGTTATTGGAATTGAAAGCACGTCACAAGTCATCCTCGACAAGATCCTAAACTATTGACTATTCAACTTCCACCACATAATCACATTAAAGTGACCGGGCTCTTTCCATTTTATGACTTTTTCTTCAAAATACATATCCAAATCAGATTTCAACTCATCAACATTTTGAAGATAACCATCATAATTACTGGATTTGTTAATCCAACAAACCACCTAACACGGGCACTAGCACTAACAAATTCAACATTACTAGTACCATTACTACCACTAGCACCTATCCTTGCAACAAGATTAGCGACTTTGTACTCCTCAACATACTCAAAGATAAAGGTTTCTTAATGTCTCACAATTGTGACTTTGTATTTTGTCCCTTCAACTTCGAATAATAATGGGTAGCTCAATGTTCAATGTATTTCATCTTATTTCTAGGATCTAAAGCAGCTGCTATTGAAATCATCAAGTTGCAAGAACCCCAATATTTATCAAACTTCTTTTTCATCTTTTGCACCATTTCTTGCATAAACAAGTTAATTGGATTTCCAACATTACCTTAGACAAGTATGTTCTTCCAATTTCAACTTGATTTCAACAAGTTGAGGCAAGAAAATGTTAGAAGTCGGATATTCGTAACTCGCATTTGGTTTACTTAATATTAATATAAATGAAAAGCAAACAAAATAATATATATATATATATATAGAAAACCGAAAAGTAAATACTTAAATACCGAGATCGATCGTTATTTGCTTGAAATCTTTGAGAAAAGTGCAAACAATTTGAACTTTCTCTCATTCCTCTTCAGTCGGCAAAGAAGTGTATGAAACATCCCTTTGTTGATATCGTGGAAAAACAGCTTTAAACTCCAAAGCAGCCGACAACATAAAATATGTCGCATTCCACCTCGTGTAACAATCCAAAACGAGCTTCTTTGAAGATAGTTGCAATTGCTTTGCAATTTCACTAAACGTGATGACACGTGCCTCTGAAGTTGATACATACTTCACACTTTCACGCACTTTAAAAATTGTATCTTGAATAGCAGATAACCCGTCTTGCACCAAAAGGTTAAGGATGTGTGCACAACATCTCACATGGAAGATGTCTCCACCAAGAGGTAAGGACCCATCAGTATAAAGATTTTCTTTCAATACACAAACAATTAAGTCATTGTTTGAAGCATTATCGACAAGAATCGTCCAAATCTTCTTCTCAATACCCCACTCAACCAAACACTTTTGCAACACATCAGAAATTGTTATTCTAGTATGTGGTGGTGGAATATCACAGAAGTTCAAAGTGCGTTTCTGTAAATTCCAACTTGTGTCCACGTAGTGACAAGTGATGACCATATATGAGACATTCTCGATCCGACTTCAAAGATCCGTAGTTAAACTCATACGCTTAATCGACTTCAATCTTCCATTAGTTTCTTCTTCTCATCTCGAAACGAAGAAACACAATCCTTCTTCGCCATAGCACCACTAATCTTCCGGAAATGAGGAGTGGCGAATGCATCACCAAGTTGAATAGTTCATATTCGGTAAAACGAATGGCAACTCATGCACAATAATCATGTGCGATATCAACTCTCTAAGCTTAGAATGATCATACTTGAAAATTTTGCATCAAGACACGCTTTTTTCTTAGACATTGTGAGGCTAATGTTTTGTCAACCCTTTGATTTATGAATCTTGTTAGCCACACAATTATTAAGATGTCTTGTCAAGTGTGTTGTAGAGCCAGACTTGTTCATTGCAAGCTTCGACTTACAATGAATACACTCAGCTTTATTGTCCCCACTAGGAAGACTTATCACTTTATACTCATCCCATACTTTTGATGTGCGTTTTCTCTTCTTTGATTGGAATAGATTGCATTCACCATCTCCAATCTGAGTCTCATCATGAGTGTCTTGACTCTCCCGAGGGATATCAGGTGCTTCTTCCTCAATATTATTAATAACAGTATTCAGAGATATGAAGGCTGGACTAGTGGCTGACTCCTGAACCGAATCAGTGTTTGGCGTTGACATTTGAGCTTCTCAGCCTACACGAAATTGAACAGTATGATTAATTATTTGGAAGCATAGTTCCTACATATAAAATGTATTATTTGGAAGTATAGTTTCCCCATTCCAAAAAAGTATGTAAAAAAATCCTCTGGTTAAAAAATTCCTCTGGTAAAAAATTCCCCATTCTTTATCAGTTTATATTTTGTCCCTATAGTTAGCCATCAAATTACTAGAAAACATTTCCTCTGGTTAAGAATAACTGATCCAATATCTGTAGGCCATTAACACTAGCAGCTAGATTTAGGATAGGTTTGTAGTTTCTGTCACATCAAATTTGCATCAACATTAACACTAGCATCTAGATGGAATTCATCATATTTGATCAAAAAAACTTGAAATATGCACGTATACGTATTTTGCATGTGCAAAGCACGTACATCATACTGGTAAATATTAAAACATGTATGTTTGGGTCCCTAACATGGGCCACGCCCATGCCTAACTAATCCAATATCTGTAGCTCATTGAATTAGGATGGATTTTTATTCTCTTTCCAGAATTGATCATTTTAGCAGCAACTTTCACATCAATTTTGCATCTACATGGAGTTAAGACATTATGAGCTAATACAGTAAAACTAAAATTTGGAGGTGCAGATTATCTATGCAAAAATCATTCAGACATCCTTGTCTTCATCAAAAAAAGAACATGATTTCTCTTCAACTCAATTCTGGAAATATTTATATTATTTCTCCAAATAGAACAGCATATTTAGAACAAATATAAGCAACTTGCATGACAAAAGTGACCCCAAACACTTAAATTCCAAAACACCAAAAATGAAATACTCTATTCATCTTCATTTCGCAGAAACTCAAGAAAAACAGCCTTACACACACACAAACAAGAAGACATGAACTCAAGAAAAACAACAACTTCGGAAGGTGAGAATCCACTAACCGCTGGAGGAGTGGAGTCTGGCGGTGTCAGCCGCGTAAGGGCTTTGCTTCAGGCCTTGTTTGTATGAGGGCCGCTGGAGGAGTGGAGTCGACTGCGTGAGCCGTGTGAGGGCTTTGCTTCAGGCCTTGTTCAGTTGTTTGTAGGAGGTGCCGCTGGAGGAGTAGAGTCTGCTGTCTGGCCGCGTGAGTTTGTATGAGGTAGGGTTAGAAGATAGAATGATAAACATTATATTAATGCCTGAGTCTGCATGCGTGAATTTATATACATATTACATATATCATATTTTAGAGTATATATAATAATATGTATTGTATAAATGATAAACATTATATTAATGGGTGAGTCTGCTTGCGTGAATTTATATACATATTACATATATCACATTTTAGAGTATATATAATAATATTTATTGTAGATATAATATATTATATATTATAGTAAACTATAAAATCTTTAATGATATAAGAACAAAAGTGAAAAGACATTGCTAATTGCTATATATATAGAACTTTACTTATCATAGCATATTACTATATTTTATATTCTACATATTGTATACTAGTTATTATATGGTATCATCTTAGAGTATATACAATAATATGTATTTTATGTATAATATAACTTTACTATATTGAAGTGTATATGTAACAGCCCCTAAATCCTAAGTACGATTTAGCAGGGCTAATACATGGAATAATAATCAAGGAAGCTTTAATCAATATATATATACAAGAACTCATATGTTCTGGGAGTATTCAACTAATCAACATCATTATATAAATAAATTCAATTGCAGCGGAAAACATGTGAATACACATATGACGATGTGTATTCAAGGTTTCTAATATATATCGTATTCGAGAAGGGGTTCACCGCTCGACACATCTCCATCCATCATCGCTCAACCCGCACATTTAAAACAATATGCGGTGAGTACAAGATTGCACTCGATGGCTCATGCCAAAATAATTTATCACATTTGAATTACTCGCCCATCACAAGAATACGAGGTTTTAATTTGAAATACTGCGTGCTTACTAAATATTTTCTTTCATTTTCCATAAAGATTAAATGCGGCGGACATTTTTCCATGTATGTATGATCCATATCCACCACAATAATTCATTCCACAACAATTCCTTGTTGGAGGAGGCCTCCTCTCACAGACGCCGTGACCGAAAGCACCCTTTCAAAGACACAAATACAAAATAATCGATGCACAAAATCCGGTCATCTCAAGACAGATACTGAATTCTCCATCATCCTTGGGGTACTTCCAAGAATACGAATTCAAGCATGTCATAAAGTGGAGCTACTCAACATTATGCATCAACAATCATGGATTGGATACATACATAAAACATAAACATTTGGGCAGGTAATTAAATAAATAATTTCATAAATATTTGCTTGCAATAAAGCATCATAAATAAATCATTTGGTAAATTCTACCAGTTTGAGTAAAGTAAAGCCCACCTTTACTTTTGAACTTCAATTTCGATCACGCTGTTCTCCTCTTTGCGTGTGAGTCTTCACGTCCCACCTTACGTAAAATTTTACGTTTAGAACGTTGGCACGCTTTTGAGATTTTCAAAGTTCATTCAACTTTGATAAATAATATAATAATTCGAAGTCTTAATAAATCTTAATACGTCGTTTCAACGCGTATTTCAATAAAATAATTCTCGTACTTCGAGAGAGACGTAATATGATCTACAGTCTCATTTCAACCTTTTAGGTTAAATAATTAACGTATAATAACGTTATTCAATAAAATGATTTCAATTATGAAATCTTTTCTCACCAATGAGATTTTCTTACAAAATTTATACGTTTTACACGTATTAGTGTATTTATCGAACGTATTTCATACGTTACATCAAAAGTCAACAATTTTGACTTTTCTTAATAAACTTTTCAAATTATTAACATATTTGATATCTAATTTCAAAATAAATCGATTTTCAATCGATTCCTTTTCATAAAACCCCAATTCTCGATTTTTCACGTAAATCGATAAACTCTATTAATATTTTCTTTAATATTAATTAACTTATCCATTTAACATTATTTTTCATTTCTAACGTTATTTAATATAACGTTTACCAGAACATATGCGGTCGTGAATCGTGACGGATTAGCGGCGGCCGAAACGCGGGTCGTGAATCGTGACGGATTAGCGACGGAATAAAAGGAATTTTTTTTGCGACGGAACATGGCGGGGATTTCTCGCGCGAAGTATCAACGACGGCATTTCCGTCTCTATTCCGTCGTTAAATTTAACGACGGACACTATCCGTCGTTAAAATAATTTTTTGTTATTTTTTAATTGGATAACAATTCGTCGCTAATCCGTTGTAAAATAAGCGGATTATTTTTAGTTTTTTAATTTATTTTAACGACGGACAAAATCCGTCGTTAATTTTAATTCTAAATTTTTTATTCCAAAAAATTTAGCGACGGATTGTCCGTCGTAGCGATCGCTTCGTTTAACGACGGAATGTAGTCCGTCGTTAAATTAAAATATTTTGATTTTTTTATATTCGTGCGTAAATTAACGACGGATATGTGTCCGTCGTTAAACTTATTCGTCGTTACATTCATTATTCCGTTAATCCGTCGTTACATGGTTTTAAATATAACGACGGATAATTCCGTCGCTAATCCGCCGCTAAAAGTTTAATTACGCTGCTTTCTTCCCCAATTTCATATCAAATTGAAACCTCCTCCCAACCCCAACCCCCACTTGCCCCACCCGCCGCGTAGTGCTGACCACCACTGCCACCGCCGCCATTCGCCGCCGATCCCTCGACCAAACCCAATGACCATTATACCCCCACCTACTTATTGCCCCACCCCCCGCCCACCCCACCGCCCCACCCTTTGCCCGCCGCCCCACCCCACACCATGCCCCACCCCGCCGCCCGCCACAGCCGCCGCCCGCCGCCTCAGCCCGCCGCCTCCCGCCTCGTCCGTCAGTCCAGTTGGTTTGTTTGGTTTTTATTTTGTTATATATTTGTTATATATATTGAATTGATAGTGAAAATTATTATATGATGTATTGAATTGATAGTGAAAATATTATATATGATATTGAATTGATAGTGAAAATATTATATATGATGCATTGAATTGATAGTGAAAATTGAATTGAGTTTACCGAATTGATAGTGAAAATGATGCAATGAATGTTAGTCTTGTGATTTGGGCTTGTGAAATTGATAAGCTTGGATGTGAATTGGGATGATAAATTCATCGTTTCGTGAGTTAACTGTACGCATATGTGGTGTTTGATAAAAATGTTTGCGAGAAATTGATAAGCTTGGTGTGAATATGTTTAACTTGGATGTGAATTGGGATGATAAATTCATCATTTCGTGAGATGTTTTGAGTTGTTAAGTGTATAATTATGCATATGGTGATGAATTGGTGAAATTTGGATGAGTTTGGTTGAATTGGGAATCAAATGGCGATCAAGTAGCATATAAAACTTACTCTGCCGAAATTTGGTTAGAATTGTTATATGAATAAAATGTTTTATAAGTGTTTATCTGTCATCTAAAAATATTGACCAATTTGCGTGATAATTGCCACCTAGCTAGTAGTCAATATTTTTAGGATTAAATAAATTTATATTATAAGCGACCAAACGACGTTGATTTAATACTAACTCATTTTTCAATATTTTCAATAATAAAAACTTGAATTTAGGGACATTTTATCATTTTGTGATAGTTTAAAAATTTAATTGTAATTGTGAATAATTTGGGGTTTGTTTGTTAGCATGTCGATAGTTTGGGTGTGTTTGTAATTATGTAATTCGATATATTTCTATTAAAAGGTCAATAATTTGGGATATTAAACTGCAATTTTCCCTTATAATTATAAACATGAAATAAATAAATTTTCTTACTCATGTACGATGAAAGGATTTTGGGTCTTGAAATTTTATGAGTGTATAATTAGTTTATATTGTACAACTTATGTTGAACATGTTTAATTAATTATTTATAATTAGGAGCTTGAAGAATGAATGACAATCGTGAGTGGATGTATAAGAGGTTTAGTTCGGTTGGTGGATTAAATATTGAATTTCTAGATGGACTTGAAAGTTTTATTGAATTCGCTAGTGCTCAGTTTTTATTCGCGGATGGAGAGAAAATCAAGTGTCCGTGTAAGAAGTGTAAGAATATACCTTATCAGAAGAAAGATACTGTGCGATATCACTTATCAAAATTTGGATTTATTCCAAATTATCACACATGGATATTTCAAGGAGAGACAACCACAAGTAGGCACAATGTTGTGGATTCAGATGTTAACCGTCAACCAAATACGTATCATACGATGGTAGTGGATGCTGCTGGTCCACAGTTCCAATTTGACGAGATCGAAGAGGAGCCAAATTCTGATGCAAAAAATTTTTACGATATGTTGAATGCTGCCGATAAACCTTTGTGGCCGGGTTGCTCGGATCATACACAATTATCATTTGTGGCTCGACTTACGAGTTGGAAGCGAGAACAACATTACTGAGAAGGGTTTTGATCAAATATCAGAACTGATGAAAGAGTCGCATCCAGATGGAAATTGCGTGCCTGATGACTTCTACAGCACAAAGAGATTGTTGCGTGGCATGGGGTTGCCCGTACACAAAATTGATTGTTGTCCATTTAATTGCATGATTTATTGGCGCGAAGATTCTGAATTGACGAGCTGCAAATTCTGTAACCATCCTCGTTTCAAGAGCAATACTCGAGTGGTGGAAGTCGACGAAAGCACAAGTAGCATATAAAAGATGTATTATTTTCCTCTAACTCCTCGACTACGTAGATTATATGCATCCAATGCTACAATGGAAAATATGCGTTGGCATGCATCGTCGGTCGATGATGGGGTCATGCGTCATCCGGCACTCAATTGCATGGAAACATTTGAACACGAAGTTTCCTTATTTGCATCGTAAATTGTAACGTGCGATTGGGACTCTCAATCGACGGTTTTCAGCCATTCGTCAATCGGAAAGCAATATTCATCATGGCCCGTTATCTTGACCCCTTATAATCTTCCCCGTGGCTGTGTATGAAGGAGCAATACATGTTTCTACGATCTTAGTGCCCGGACCGCGTAATCCGAAGGAGAAGATTGATGTGTTCTTGCAACCATTGATAGCGAGTTAATAGATTTGTGGGATGACGGCGTTCTTACTTATGATGTATCTTTGAGCGAAATTTTCAAATGCACGCTGCATTACTTTGGACAATTAGTGACTTCCTGCATACTCTATGTTGTCGGATGGAGTACACCGGGAAAATTAGCTTGTCTGACCGCATGGAGTATACCGATGCTTTTACTTTAGCTAAAAGTGGTAGCGGTCATGGTTTGATAACCATCGTAAATTTCTAGCTCCTAATCACCCATTTCAAAGGGATCAAGAGGTTTGAGAAAGAACACGTGATTACTAACGATCCACCGTAAGCGCGATCGGAGATGAGCTTACATCACTAATTATGGGTATGGGACTAGTCTCCGTAATGTAGATTGGCGATGAAATAAATAGCGTAATATCCAAGCGGTTTGGGCGGATGGAAGAAAAAGTATTTTCGGGATCTACCTTCTGAGTTCTCTTTGATTCGGCATAATTTGGATGTCATGCACATAGAGAAGAATGTGTTCGATAATGTCTTCAACACGACCATGAATGTCCAGGAAGACAAAGATACGAGCAAATCTAGAGAAGAACTTAATTTATATTGCTATGCACTGTGAGTTGACGATGAATGAATCAACAGAAAATATCCAAAGGCTTCTTATACACTTGACAATCGTGAGAAAAAGTCTTATGTGAGTGGGTAAGAGGTTTAAGATTTCGAGATGGGTGCGTTTGAACATGGGTAGATGTGTAGACATGACAAAACCAAGATGTTTGGAATGAAGAGTCATGATCATCACATTTTCATGCAAATAATTCTACCGATTGCATTTCGCGAACTTCTCCCACCCAATGTTTGGAAAGTCAGAACAGAATTATCTTTATTCTTCAAAGATTTAACTTCTCGAAACATAGGGCTTGATGATCCATGCGGGCTCCAAGAAAATATTCCGATGATTTTATGCAAGTTGAACGCATTTTCCCTAGTTTCTTCGACTCCATGGAACATCTTCCGGTTCATCTAGCGATGAAGCCCGTATTGCAGGCCTGCTTCAATACCGATGGATGTATCCATTTGAAAGGTCTTGCTCACATTATCACACATATATATATACATATATATATATATATAATTGAAGAACAACGTTCTAAATTTTGTAGATACTTACGTAAGTTAAAGAACAACGTCACGAAATAAAGCCGTGGTTGAGGGTTCTATCTCGCAATGCTTACTTAGTAGAAGAAGCATCGACATTTTGCTCGTATTATTTTGATGATCACGTAAGAACGAAGTTCGAGATTTGCATCATGGTCAAGCGGAGATTAGGCACGAAGACTATCCGGATATGCTTCAAATCTTCAAGCAAGATGGCGACCCTTTGGAAATATGTCAACGAGATATTTGGATAGTAGAGAATATGATGTTGCTCGTTTATACGTGTTGCTCAACTCGTGTTGAAGTTGCACATTTACATGGCGTAAGTGTCGTGTTTTTCTTAGAATTCATTCCACATTATTATTATTATTATTATTAACTAGGCTCGTAAATATATGTTGATGTAGTTTATTCATCGAAGATGTGAAAAGATCAAATCCACTGATCTCTAGCTCTGATATTCAAAGGTCGATTGAAAGAGGCTTCCCGTTTTGGTTTGAGGCATATGTGAGTGTTCTGATGATTATTAGTAGAAAATATTTAATATGTACGTTTAGTCATTCTAATCGTTTTTTTACTAATAATAGGTCAAAGATCATACTAACAACATTGTGAATCCGTTCATATTGTCTCTTGCCAAAGGGCCTTCAGCTCTAATTAAGACGTACCCAGGGTATTATATAAATGGTTACAAATTTCACACATTAGAACATGGGTCACAAAGATCAACTATGAATAGTGGAGTGTGCATTAAAGGTGAAACTTATGGTACAGACACGCAAGAACTCGATTTTTATGGGCGATTATTGGAGGTTTGTGAGTTGGAATATCCTGGGCTACCAACGAAGACCACAACATTGTTTAGATACGAGTGGTTTGATCCTTCACGATTGGGGTTATCAATTCATTCCGAGTACAAGTTGGTTTCGGTAAATCATACCAGAAGATATAACAAGTTCGAACCGTTTATCCTCGCCAATCAAGCCATTCAAGTATACTATTGTGCATATCCAAGTTTAAAACAATCTATGAAAGAGTGGTGGAAAGTATGCAAAATTAAAGCTCGATCTAATGTGGAAGTTTCGGATGAGAGTTCGCGATCGATAGTACCTTCCCTTTTCAAGAGGATGCATTAGGTTCGATTACTAATGTCGTTGTGGATGAGGACACGACACTAGTTCATCCTGATGGTACACTCATAGACATTGAAGAGACATCTGATAATGAGGATGATGAAGTTGAATTGTCAGAGTCAGAAGACAATCATACATTGGATGATGATGATGACGACGACGATGAATAGGGTTTGAATTTATAGCATTTTTTGTATGCACACAAAACATTATGATATGCATTATTTGTGAATTTATAGCATTTTTAGTATGCACACAAAACGTTATGATATGCATTATTTGTGAATTTATAGCATTTTTAGTATGCACACAAAGCGTTATGATGAAGACGATAATTGTCACTAGTATACACAAGAAACGTTTATTTTCTAGTATGCACACAAAACGTTATGATATGTATTATTTGTGAATTTTAATACAATATTTTTACATTTGTTTGCGATGTCATCACGTAGGAGGCACCTGTGGTCATACACGCCGTCGCCTTCACCCGCCAAACCTAGAAGAATGCATGGAGGCACTCTCTCACGCCCCCCCCTCGGCGGTGGTGGAGTGCCATCTAGAGAGGGATGAAGAAGATAGCCATTGTGAATGGGTATGACGTTATCTCTTGATGTCTCGGTTTAAATAAATTGTAGCATTCGATGTCTTTATTTCACGTAAATTGTAGCATTTTGTGTCCGAGCAATGATATAGCCAGCGTGATTACGGAGTCATTCCGTAGATTCATGAATCACAACGCTTCAATTGGAAATTGGTACCTCAAGAGTTCAAGCGATTTATTTCGATGAATTCAAGGTTCGTGTTGTTTATACAAAGTCATTTATGATTTGACCTTAATTTGCATATTGTAATCATATATTTTTTGCACAGAAATATTTTTATTGGGATGATACGATGGATGAGGCCTTGGTCTACTCCTACCGGTGCGCAAAGGCCGCCGAACGCTATAAAGATCTTGTTCACAAGATCAAGCGGCAGAAGGACTCGCCCAACCCACCTCCATTTATCCCTGAGCGAGATTGGGATAATTTGAAGGCATATTGGGCTCGGACAGACGTCCAAGAGAAGGCGGCAAAGGCCCGCAGACAGGATGTCCGAGCGGATGGCGAGGTCTTGGGATAGTCAAGCATCGGGGTGGCTCACGCCCGCACTCGAGTATCGCGAGAGATTGTAAGTACTTTGAAGTTTTAGATATAGTAAATTTATTTAAGAATCGTGATACTTGTTAATTATTTAATTTGTTTGACTTATTTATAGGCAAGAGGCGTGGAGTAGCCGTAGAAGATGTCCGATGGGATGTATTCGAAGTATCATGCCATCGACGACGGAGCTATCTGACGGGAAAGCTCGGAGTATCGCGGTAAGTATATTCGTTAGCGCAACAACGAGCATTTAATTAAATAATAATTGTATGAAATTATATTACGAGGCAGGTTGAGGAACAGGTGACCCAGTTGAGCCAATCGGGGAGTGATGAGACGCCAGAGATAGGACTCAAATTCTCAAAATGTCCTTGGGGCTCCTCAAAGAAAAAGAATAGGATGTTTGGGCTGGTTCTCTATCACGGGCATACATGCAGAGCGGCGTCGTCTCATTCGGTGGAGAGTGCCCGGCTGCGATCCCACCGCTTATCAACAACGAGATATTGGATCCGGAGGCCCGATTGAAGGCGAGCAGCGATGGCGCTGCATACGAGGCCGAATGCAAGCCGAGCCGAGGCGAGATAGCGTGCAAGAACAGATTCAGCTCGGATCTTGGCCTCGGCGGGAGGCCTAGAGCGCTTCATGGCCAGCCTCCGCTTCCTCCCACCCTCGTATAGCTCCCCGTTTCCTCACCTCGTCATATTCGGGTTGTATTATGAATTTGTTAACTTATCGCATGATTTAGAATTGTTTTTATGGGATTGTTTGGATATTACGATTTTGGATTGAAATGCTTTGTTTGGATTGAAATCGCCTACCGTTTGGATTGAATTGGTTTATTTCGATAGTTTGTATTATATGGATTGAATTGGTTTGTTTTCATAGTTTGTATTGTATGGATGGAATTGGTTGGAGGTTGGAATTGGTTTGTTTGGTTGGATTGAATAGATTGAATTGGATGGAATTGGTTGTTTGTATATTTGTTTGGGTTGGTTGTTTGAAAACAGTTTGGTGTCAAAATGAAATTGAAGTGCGAAATCGGTAATATAGCGACGGATTAGCGACGGATTAAAGACGGATTAGCGACGGTTTAGAGACGGATTAACAACGTGAAATAACTGAACCAACTGTAACTTGCAACGGACTTGCGACGGACTGAGACGATTCTACGACGAATTTTTTTGCAATAGAAAAAAAACTCTAAATTTAGCGACGGACTTATTCCGTCGCTAATTAGCGACGGATCAGAGACGGATTAGAGTCAGAATAACGACGGAGTAGAGACGGAATTTTTAGCTGCGGAATAAGTTTGTCGTTAATCCGTTGCTAACTACGACGGATTAGCATCTCATTAACGACGGTATTTATATCAGACGACCGTTCTGAGGTCGCAGATTAGCGACTGAATTTTCCGTCAGCGGTCCGTCGCTAAACGCTTACCAACCGGGTTTCAATGACCCCAAATTCCGTCGCTAATCCGTCGCTAATCCATTTTAGCGACGGATCGATTGAGTTTTTGACGGAATTTTCCGTCACGATCGACTGCTTTTTTGTAGTGCATAGTATACTATGTTTACAAAATTTCATAAATTCTTAATATGTCTAAAATAATTTCTAGACATATAATGTATTATTTTCCTTGATAAAAAGGATTTGAAACCCTTAATATTCATTCTAAAGCGCTCGGCCTTCTTCACTAAAATTCTCAAACATCTTTCAAAAATTCTTTTAAATTCATGTAATATACTATATTATCATAGTATCAATAATATGTATTAACATTAGCTATAGGAGAATTGGACATCACCCTTCCTATACTTATGGTTCTCGATTTTTTTCCAAAAATTTCCAAATAATTTTCTAAAATTCTAATTAAATTACACAAGGCCTAAACATCACTCTATATCATTAATCTAGCATAATATTCAACATCTACAAAATATTCATCAACATACTCCAAGATAGGCATTCTCGAAATTTTTCAAAGTATGTACATTCATTTGCTAAAAATTCTAATAAATTCACATATCATTAAATCAATGCCCTAGATCATTAAAATGCATTAATATTTCCTATACATGATTTAAACATTAACAATTGTCCTCAATTAATTTCGGTACATTCATATATATAACCTATGATTTCCAATAAAATCAAACATTAACAATTGCATCAACCTAGTTCACGGCTTTTCCTTGAAATCAATTCAATTATTTTCTAAATTTGTTAATTAACAAATACATGCTTAAGCTTTTATTTAAATCACCAATATAATTCATGAACATCATGCTTAACAATATTTACAAACAACAACCATGATCACATGATTTTTCATATTTTTCTCATTAAGAACCTAACATATATATTAAAATCTAACCGTTAGAAATCAAAAATCTTAACGTATAATTAAAGCTCGTTCGATGCCTAACCTTTTAATCGGCTTGGATTATTTGTGCAAAGGATTTATGTAACAAGGAATTTGGCTAGAAAAATTGAAGAACACTCAAGTTTTCTCTTGAGGAAGCTCACGGCAGTGAGGAGAAATGGGAAAGAGAAAGTGTTTCTTTGGTTTTGATGTAATGATCACTTAAGTAAAATAAAGAAATGAAGCACACTCACTCTTGTATCTCTCTCGGCTCTCACAAATTACACAAGCAAGACAAGAATAAATTTTCATAGTCAAAGTGATTATGTCATGTATCAAAAGATCTCTTACAAACATTAACTAGGGCATAAGGCTTTATTAAAGATTTTGGGAATAACAAAATAAGTTTTGTCTCATACAAGCACATTGCCGTCGACTCTTGTGTAATGGGGGAGAAATATTTTCAGATTTTTATGTTGTATTACACAAGTGTATTGTGTACACTCTATCCCAAAATCATGCAATCAAAAGTATAAAAATAAAGATCAAAAATTGTGTACAAATTGTCAACAATTTCGGCTCCCACACAAATGAAAAGCTAAAGTATTTTCATCTACACATTTTACTTGGTAAGTGTGTATTAATACTACACTTAAGATATAACACAAATTGGATGATCAAAAATAAAAATAATCCTATGTTAAAAACATAGAGGTTCACGGCATTTTCAGAATTTTAATGCTCAAAAATTGATTTTCATGCTATAAGTAGATATATAGCATAATATATATCCTAGATGATAAATTATATCATAGAAAAATTATTGGAATCAATCCATAGGTAGAAAACCTAATTCTTGATTTAGGGTTTTCGAGAATCTTAAATAATCAAAAATATAATTCCAAAATTTTTTAGCATTATTTCAATGCTAAATAATATTCTAATTACATAAAATAATCATAGGAATCTAAATATCATAATTCCTTGATCGTTAGACTTGATTCTCAAGTCATCTCTAAACGTTAACGTTTGAAACGTCTCAAAACGTTAAATATCGACTCATCTCAAAATAGTCGTAATATAGCTGTAATCACTTTATTAAATTATTCCAATAATAATGGAATTTAATTCTAAGCTTAAACACTTAGAAAAGATTACGAAATTTTAATTATCGATACGCAATCGACGTTGAAATAATACTGTTGAAATACGTTATATAATCGTATTTCTCGATTCACATTTATTTGTGAATAAGACATAGGAATTTATTATTCTAAAATAATCGAAATCATTATTCGATATTTTATTAATTTGATTATCGAGACGAAACCCTAATTTACGATTTTTATTATCGTAATTGGGCTTTTAATAAATCGGGGTATTACAGTATAACAATATTTTATATTCTACATTTTGCATACTATATAATCTATGCAATAATATTTATTACTATAGTAGTCTATAAAATCTTAGATGATATATGAATATAGTAATACAAAGACATTATTATTTGTTATATTATATATATATATATATATATATTTTATTATATTGAAGTGTGTAACTATATTTTATATTCTACATATTGTATATTATATAATCTATACAACAATATTTATTACTATAGTAGTCTATGAAATCTTAGATGATATAAGAATATAGTAATACAAAAGACATTATTATTTGTTATATTATATATATATATATAATTTTATTATATTTAAGTGTGTAACTATATTTTATATTCTACATATTGTATATTATATAATCTATACAATAATATTTATTTACTATAGTAGTCTATGAAATCTTAGATGATATAAGAATATAGTAATACAAAGACATTATTATTTGTTATATATATATATATATATATATAATTTTATTATATTGAAGTGTGTAACTATATTTTATATTCTATATATTGTATATTATATAATCTATATAACAATATTTATTACTACGATGAGTCTATGAAATCTTAGATGATATAAGAATATAGTAATACAAAAGACATTATTATTTGTTATATATATATATATATATATATATATATATATATATAATTTTATTATATTGAAGTGTGTAGGTATATTTTATATTCTACATATTGTATATTATATAATCTATATATACAATACTATTTATTTACTATAGTAGTTTATGAAATCTTAGATGATATAAGAATATAGTAATACAAAAGATATTATTATTTGTTGTATTATATATATACACATATATAATTTTACTATATATATATATATATAATTTTACTATATTGAAGTGTGTAACTATATTTTATATTCTACATATTGTATATTATATAATCTATACAATAATATTTATTACTATAGTAGTCTACTGAAATCTTAGATGATATAAGAATATAGTAATACAAAAGACATTATTATTATATATATATATATATATATATATATATATTATTATTTTATATTGAAGTGTGTAACTATATTTTATATTCTACATATTGTATATTATATAATCTATACAATAATATTTATTTACTATAGTAGACTATGAAATCTTAGATGATATAAGAATATAGTAATTCAAAGACATTGTTACTTGTTATATTATATATATATATATATATATATATATATATATATATATATATATTTTACTATATGGAAGTGTATAACTATATTTTATATTCTACATATTGTATACTATATAATCTATATAATCATACTTATTTACTATACTAGTCTAAGAAATCTTAGATGATATAAGAATATAAAATACAAAAGACATTGTTATTTGTTATATTATATATATATATATATATATATATATTTTACTATATTGAAGTGTATAACTATATTTAATATTCTACAAATTGTATAGTATATATTATATATACATAAATTATCCACATCTTAGAGTTTATACAATAGTATGTATTTCACATATAATATTAATATAACTATGAAACTTATTGTATCATGTATATTATACTACTATATTTTCTATTTTACATATTGTATATCATATTTCTATATTGTATATGTAAATTCAATTCACGTATTATAAGTCTTAATATTTTGTTCTAATATATTACACATAAGACGTGGTGGTGAACGGCAATGAAAGAGGGCTAAGGTCTTATCCCCTCAAGGTCAAGTGATCGATCCTCTAACTCAACAAATAATTTTAATTTTTTCATACCAGGCTCGATTGCGGGCTCGATTAAGGGTTCGCGAATAGTTCGATTACATGGCTCGACAAAGGTTCGATGAGCAGCTCGCGAGCATGTTCGCGAACAAACGAGTTCGAACATGTTCGCGAGCCTATCGAGTCGAACATCACCAAGCTCGAGCTCGGCTCGATAAAGTTTTCGAGCTCGAAATCAGGCTCGAATTCGGCTCGTTTATAAACGAGTCGAGCTCCAAACGAGCTTTTTTCGAACCGAACCTCGAATAGCTCGCGAGTAGCTCGGTTCGTTTACAGCCTTAATTACCAACTCATATCATATGTTTCATAATTGCCAACCCATATCATAATCACCATAAGTATATTACTTGTAGACAGTACGAGTTTTAATAAAATTATTGGTGAATGTTGTTTGAGTAGAGAAAATGTTCCATCATGTGTTAGGTTGTGATAAGAACGGTTTTTTGGTAAATAATGAGTGATTGTGAGGTTGAATAATAAGAAGTAGTGTCTTAAAAAGAAAAGTGATACACTTTTTGTTGTGATATAGTAATTATCATGGACACAGAAAATATTATTCATCACCATTCAACATTTTCAAATCACAAATCCAAGCGAACGAAATTCTATTCATGGGACAGGACATCACTTCACTAACAAACGTGCAATTTATTTGCAATAACTTATTAATTTTCAAAGTATAGAGATCAAATAAAAGAATTATTTTTTTGGTGCAAATTTTTGCATCGTCCTTCAATGGCGAATCTGAAAACTTACTACCCTTTCTCCATTGCATCGCCCGTTCTTTCCTTCATTTTGTCAACTTCCACAACCGTTTGTACATACTGTATGTCAACAATTGAATTGATTTTGGGGTTCATGAAGTTCCTTTATTGAAGAAGATTTTGTGAAATTTTTTGTTGAATTCACATTATTGAACCATCGGAGAAGGTGCGGATTGAATCAAATAAAAGCTTGTTATGTAAGAGCCTACGAATTAATGTATTTTGCATATGAAATTAATGCACTTTACATATAAAGTTATTGCACTACGTTATATTGATAAGCAATGTTGTTTTTTCACCATAAATTAGTAGTGCATCAGCTTATACATAAAGTGCATATTAACTTTATAGGTAAAGTACATTGATATGTTCTTACCAAAAATAGATTGTGCTATAACACAACCTGGAGAAGGTGATAGTGAAACGCTTGAAAATGCAAAGTAGTGTTTGACGAAGAATTTCAGGATTAATGTGTTTTTCAGTCTTCAAATATATATGGGGTTAAGTGATAAATTAATTATTTTGTTAGAAATTTAAATGGGAGTCATAGGGATAAAATAGTACATATAAATATTTTTATTATTATTAAATAAAAGGCTATAAAAGTAAAAAAAAATGGAATTAAAGGTTATGTATAGAATCACTCTTTTATTGTATTATTATCTTATAACTTTTTTGAATTACACAAGCCCAAATAAAAACAGCCCATTGTAAAATGTATGGATTTTTTTGGTGAGCTTTCTCAATTATGGGCTACATGTAGCTCAAACGACACACGGCCCACAGTTTCGCCCCGGTTATGAGAAACGAAGTTTTCAAACCAAAGTAAAATAAAATAAAAAAGCTACATGATAGTTTTTCATAACTCAACGCTCGAGTTTTATTCGATTAATGCGATATTTTCCGGATGTTGGGAATCACATAATTAATATATTATGTGGGTGTTTTGTTTTCTAAAATAATTCACATCATTCAAATTCATATGACATCGATCGTCTATAAATGTTATACCATGTACTATATTGTTAAGCTTTCTTATTACACAGCATATACGGAGATAGAAAATTAGTTTCACATAAGCTAAAATAAAAAACTTTCAATGATATAGAGTCCTAAAATTGAAAATTTTAAGTGATATAGGATGCTAAAAAAAATTAGGAAATAATAAATATAATATTAAAGAAACCCAAAAAAATGGGTTGGGGTCTAAAGTTCTTCCAAACCTCCTAAATCCGCCCCGAACACGTGCCATACTCAATGTTGATTGTAAATATGTGGGTATACTTGGAGATATTATTTTTCCTTCTCTTCATTTTCCTTTTATTTTCGAACCCCGTCCTAAAATATGGCTTCCATAATCCGATGAAGGAAAAGAAACAAAAATACTGAGCATATGGCGTCATATGTTGTAAGAACTATACCAAGTATAAGGTTTTACTTTTCTTTGTACGACATCTAGTACACTTGTATGGCCATTTGTGACGTGCACGATTCCACCAATGCCACTTACAAATAATGTAAAAGGTTTAAAATCTAATGTATTATTTACAAGCTCAAAATCAGATAATTTATTAATTTAATTAACCTATAGGCTACACTAATATAGTAACTTAAAAAGGAAGAAGGGGCATCGTTATAAATGTGCTTATAGAGAATATGATGATCGTGACTGCTGCTGAAGATTGATGTCGATGCTGACTGATACTATTGTTGTGTTACTGATAATATGTTGCTGATAGTATCAGTCAACATCACCATCAGTCTTCAGCAACAGTCAGAATCAGTATATTCTAGTGCCGAAATGATTTCAAGAAAATTGGGACTCAAATTGAGCTCCCTTATATATCTTATTCTTTTCTTTTTGTGTGATAGGATAGGATAGGACCCTTAATAAATGATTGAAACAAGATGAAAGGTGGGAAATATTGTAAAATACATCTAACCCATAAAATTGGTAAAGTTTTAAATTGAATAGTCTATTAGAATAAGAGATGATCTTCAATGAGGATGTCCTTATATAAGAACGTATGGAGACTATACTTTAAATCTCAATTGATTAGAGTGTGATTTACATTCTCGCATAAGGACAACCTCACGTGAAATATCGTTTTGGAATAAATTTGTACAAGTTTACTAAGAGGGTGTTTGGTGAGAACATCAAAACAAATTTATAAATCGTTTTTCAGTTTGAAAATACATAAGTTGTTTTGGGCTATGTTTCAGCCAAACACCCTCTAACATGGATTTAAGAGCTCATTTAAATTCCTCCTCTAGACTACTAGTGATACTTTTTAGTTTTTGAGGCGAAGGCATAATTTCATAAGGTCAAACATCATAATTTACGATATAAGATAATTAATCAGAGAAATTTTATGTCCACAAACTTAGCTATGAAAGTGTTGTCGAAAAACAGATAAGTGTATAAGCAGAATAATTGGTAGCTCTATGAGACTGCTAGTGACACTCTTGATAGCAGTAAAGTCAAATTTAAAGGGTGAGTTTTTCAGCCTCAAATTCTACATCAAGGAAGGAGTTTGAGCCGTGGAAGTATTGAAGTGACAAATGAAGTAGAAATGTACAGATTAAAGGATTGTTGGTATTATCTAATATATTATGCAAAAGGACAGCACCGTGGGACGAATTATATAAGTCCCCTGTAATTTTATTCATTTTAATGGATTTGATACATGTCCTCTATTTACGAAATTATATTTTTGGATTTCTACCTTCTGTTTTGTTTTTAATGCACACAAATTTCAACTTAGCATTTCTGTTTGTGCTAAATCGGTTTTTGCACTTTTAATCACGAAATGGGTCATTTTCTCAATTCTTCACACTTTTTTTCATACTAAAGTTTTTTGTGTGGTCAGTATAATTTTTAATTCAAAAAATCTTAGTTTTACTATGAATGAAAAGATAAATGAAACTAAATTAATTAACCAATTGACGTTCGACAATAAAATTTCAATGTAGATTTATCTACTTTTGATCCAATTTATAATTCTGACATCCTTATATGAGAGTTCTCGACATTAGTAATTTTTCCAAATAAGGGCAGCAATCCTTGCATTAACTTTGACCTGACTTCCAACATAGATAAAAAGTCAAAGTTATCATGAATTCATCAAATAATTCTTCAAAATTGACAAATGATAATTTTGAGTTTAGAAGATATCGTGAAATTTGCAACGGATATATTAAAGCTGACATAAGCTAAAATCGTAGTCGATAATATATAGAGCTCGATTTTAACGTGTAATATTAAATTTTGGCGCAGCGACGGCAACACTTCCTAATTTCGGAACAACCGAGCAACACTTACTATATTGTGCTTAAATATTCTGCGGTATCAAAGGCAGTTACAAAACAATATTTTATTTATTATTATAATAACTTTATATACTATGAAATAGATGGAAGTTGGAGAGCCGACATAGTTTATTTCGAAGAAATTAATGGACCACAAGCACATGCACACCTCGATTAAATTTATGAATAGAATCATAGATTTCCCCAAACTATAACCTCATACATATCCACAAAACATGGCCTCTTTTAGTATATATATTATTTTCATTTAACTCATACAATAATATAGTTTCTACAGCTACATGTTCACGATCTTATTTCGACATCTATACAGCATCACATGTTTGTTGAGCTATTATAAAATTTAAGATTATAATTAAAATTAAATTGATTGCTGAAAGAAGATCACTGATCGAAAAGTTAGACTATAATCGAGTTAAATTGGTTAACGGATGAATATGACGATAAATTTTAGAGAATCACTATTTTGTTTTGCATAGGGGTGAGCGTTGATGATTCGATTTAAAACCGAAACGAACCCGAAAAAAATGAAAACCAAATTTTTTTTTAAATCCAAAGCAACCGAACCGTTTTATATATCCAAACCGAAACCGAACGAAATATTCTTTTGGTTCGATTTTAACCAAATTTAAATTATAATTAATATAAATATTATAATATTTATAATATAATATCTATATAATTATATATTATATATATATGATATTAACCAATTTAAATATTAATAATATAAATAACATACATATATATATAAAATATAAAATAAATAAAAAATCGAACGGTTCAGTTTGAAAACCGAATATTTTTTCCCCAAAGCGAAACCGAACCGAATTAATTTCGATTTCAAAATTTTGAAACCGAACCGTTTTACTGTATAAACCGAACCAAACCGCTAATTTCGGTTCGGTTCGGTTTTTGCTCACCCCTAGTTTTGCGTTTGGATTCCCAAAACAAAGCCCTATTGATTGGATTCTTTCCTTCTAATTCTCACACCTCATTTAATTTTGATCACCCAAGCATGTTATACCCAAATGTCGATAATCTATGAATGTAATAGAAAATGTCACAATATTAAATCATATAAAAGATCCGAATTGCTAATGTTAAGCTTTTAAATTTTATGATTCTAAAAGGAAATATTTATATCAATCAAGTTCATGATTAATAGACTCAGCTAAGACAGTGTTTGAATGAATTTTGTTCAATGGTTCAAGATCCTACGTCTTATAAGACTGTTTAATCCCGTAATCATTATATGAGGGTAAACTATGAATTAAAGACTTCGAACTTCTAATCTTGGGACCGTCCCGTTTAAAACGTCCATTTTCTTTTGGACACAGTTATTTAGGAGAAATGTATAAAATAGTTAAAGTGTTAAAAAGTGAGTAGGGTCCAGATTTTTTGAAGGGATAATTACTTCCTAAAATGAAATTGGACATTTGTAATGGAACAATCCAAAAAGGAAAGTGGGACATTTTAAATGGGACAGAGGGAATAATATTTTGTCTCATTTTTGCAATATGAGTGTGCAACTTGGATAAACTCTCCAAAAATTACAAACTCGACCCATAAATATCAATGTAATTGAATTTGAGACACACTCCACCCCTATCGGTGGATCATCTCCAAAGAGATTATAATAGGTTGGATCTTATTTCGAAAATAAATTATTCAAAGTATTTGAATTTGAAATATTACATACCAACACCCCATATGCCGCATTATCCCTCACATATAGGTGGTCGGAAGCTTGTATATATATGTTTTTGTATGTTTACGAATCCCATATATGAGATATATACAGTGCCTATATGAAAGTGTTTCTACGTAAAATCGACCTAATCAAAGTGTGTCTATATGAATAATACTTCATCTTTATGGGTGGGTCATCTATGAGGAATTATTGATCTTATTTTACTAGTAAGTTGTTAAGAGTGTAAGCTTTTATAAATATCAACTTCATACAAGCCGTTTAAAATCAAAATATTTTTCAAATAGGACATCAACTTACACAATAGAAAATACTAATAAATTATTAATTAAACGAGATTTCTTTCCGTAGCTACTTAAACGATTAAAACCCAATATAAAACAAAAATCATATTGTACCTAAATGAACTAATTCCGCCACCAATAAAATCAGAAAACTAAAAATAATAATGGGCGCAAAAGCGAGGAACAAAAATTCGGTGACCTATCTTTTGGTTTAACCATATTTTCAATTTTCAGACGCCCATAATTGAAGGCACTGAATTTCCCTGACGACCGGTGGGGGCCACGCTAAAATAAAGCGATAAATCAAAGGTGCCACGTAGGACGAAGCATCATATTACCGTAGCCCTATCTACAGGAAATCCCCACCTCCTTTTCGGACGTGTCTATCTTTGAATAATAAGCCACAATCTTTTAACAGCCAAGACATCTTTCCCATTTTCTGTGAGTTGCTTTCTCTCTGCTGTTATTCCCTGCTATCCCCTCCAACTCCAAGCATTTTTTTCTCTACTGTAATTTAATTTGATTTTTATTATTCTTCAAGTATGATGTCCGAAGTGTCATTTAATATTAAAAGGTGAAAGTTCTCTTAATAATCACGTGTATTGATAAAATTCATGATTAATATAAAATTTGCAGTTTGTTGGAAGTCAATAAATTCGAACTAAATTAGAATAGAAGAATATGCGAAGAAAAATTAAGATTTTAATTGATATACGTATAGCTTTTTGACTATTTTATGAAAATATGGACATATGAGCATTTGTAGAATGATGCCTACTGCCAAAAAATGCATTTTGGAGATTAAGAAAGGGATAATGAATAACATATATAAAGTCATAATACCTATAATTAATATAAATCTGAAGTCGTATTTACATGTTTAATGCAGTTTGTTAGTAGTCAATAACTATTACAGCTAAATGGGTGTTCGAATAGAATAATAAATGGAGAATAAAAATGAAGATTTCATTTATGTACGTATAATATGTAATAAGATCATGTTTTGATTATTTTATGAAAATACTAAAAATCGAACATGTATAGAATGAAGACCGTCATTATAAATATATTTCAAAAAGGAAAAAAATGATATTTACTTTCACATTAAAATGTACCAAAAATTTGCCAATTGTACATATAAAATAACATTTTTTTATTTCTTTAATTAGGTAAAAAAATGTACTAATATTTCTACGTTAATATGGAAATAAAATCCTCTTTACGCGATTTGTCCAAAACAAAGATTCTCACTTAGAGACGAGAGGAAATTGGATATTCGAACTTGATATCACTGTAAAACAGGAACCGTAGACGACATCCGCACCATCAAAATTTCGTCTATATAGAATCCCCGGTTACGCGTCAAATATTACCATCAATTCCTCTCCGTAGACCTCCGCTTCATTTCTCTCTCTACAACCATATTCATACATAGACGACGACGATTGCACTCATTTTACCGCAGAAAGAAGAAGAGAGAAATGGACGCGGCGGCGGTGCCGGTGGAGGAGCTAACATCCGGCGCGAGCGGCCGCATAATTCCGGTCTTCAAAAACCTCCGTCAGTCAATACTCTCGTACGAGTCTCTTCGCAGATCGCTCCTCTTAATCTATTCATTCTTCGTGTGGATCCTGCTCCTCCTTCCTCGCCTCCACCGAATTTCCGCCACCGTCTCGCCGCCGTCATCACCCCGGACGGCTTCGTCGTCGGTCAGGCATCGGAAATTCGGCCCCCGGAGAGATGAGGAGGACACGATGAGGCGCAGGGCTTTGGCGGAGGAGATTGAGATGGCGACGGTGGATAGCAGCTGGTGCAGGTGGACGACGTCGTTGTTCTTCGGATTGAGGCGGAATGCGCTCTTCTGTAGGTCGTGGCTGCCGGTTTCCGGCGAATTGAGGTATGATTTAGGTCGTTTTGGTTGCTGCGTGATGGTGTATTCATAAACTTTTGATTTCCGAGCTATCGCTCATCGAATTGCTTTATGCTCGCTTTTCTCCATCTCGACAAGTAACCGTTTGAGGTCGTACGCAGCTGAATCTATTTTTGTTCATCTTTGATATGATTGTGCCGTGATTGTGAAAAGAAGGTTTAGTTAGTAGATTTGGAGGTTTTTAATTCAAATCATCTCAATATAAGAATTGGACCGTCGCGTTATGGAAGTTCTGTTTAGCACAAGAACTCTGAGCTAGAGCATTAAGCAATTTTACTTGGTTTTGTGTTTAATTAGATGGAGACTTAAAATTGGACTCGTTGAGCATTAGTTTCTTCATTAACTTGTCCTGCTTTTGGTGAGAATTTCGTTTCGAGCAAGTATTCGTTTACATATTACAGTTTGCAGTCTAGCGTGTGTTATTGTGTTGGTTTGTATACTTGATCCATAAACAAGCTGACTTTAATAGTAGAAGCTCATAACATTCGTGTTATATTCTTGTGTTCAAGTGTGATTCTCTCTCTCTCTCTAGATATCAATACCATTTCGATGAGCTTCCAATAAAAAATTCTGTGAGATTTCTAATGCAAGGAGCAGTATACGCCTGAGCTATTATGCATGTATTTAATCTCAAGATATATAATAGTAAACATTGTGAGGAAGATGAATTTTGTTGACATAGTACTTGGACAGTGTAAACACAGCATACTTTAGGCTAATTACAAGTTCTGATTCCACATTTTATAACTGAAGCTGCAATACTTAGCTAAAAATATGCCTGCTGGCTATAATTGCTCCTGCGTTTTACTTTTAAGTTTATGATGGGATATAATGTCTGACTAAAAGTCAAAGTATCTACAAATTAAGCTCTGCTGAGTTTTACCAGCTTAAAATTCTCTTAAGTCCCACTTTAGTTTTACGCACCTCATGTGTGTGCTTTCTCATTTTCTGGCAGCAGCCTGCCTTTCATTTGCAGTTCTTATGTTTTACTCATTACCGTCTCATATTTCAGGGGCATTCTTATAATTATACATGGGCTAAATGAACACAGGTATGGCATTTACTTGGCTTTTCATTTTCTTTCATGAGCCTTTATAAACAAAAGCTGTCGTTGCAGTAAATTCTAACCATGCTAATGTTTTCCTTGCAGTGGGCGCTACACTAATTTTGCTAAACACCTAGTCTCCTGCAAGTTCGGGGCCTATGCAATGGACTGGATTGGTTAGTGATACTGTTTTCAATCATCTTCTTGAACTTGATTATTTGAACGTGTACTACTCATGAATCACAAAAGTATGTCATAGCTTAGTTTTCTTTTTGATTTCCATATTTCTAATAATCTGTCTAATTAAGAAAGTTTTTCAAATTTATTTTTCAACTGTTGTTTCAATGAAGTCTTTAGCCAACTAATAGTAGTTATACAAGCTACAGTTGTTTTACTTCCCACATTCATCCAGTACATAGAGTAATTATGACATATTTTATATATATAAAAATAGCCAGTTCCATTATACAAATTTTGCAAATCCAAACCCCCCTCTCTGCTAATTTATGGGCTTATATTATTCTGTCTACTATGCTAAACGACATGCTAGTGATTCTGAAGTTGTGCCACAACCTTAGTTGCAATAAAATTGACTTCGACCCTTCTTTGGCAGGTCATGGTGGAAGCGATGGATTACATGGATATGTGCCTTCACTCGATCACGTTGTTGCAGATACTGTAAGTTCAGCTGTCAATGTGTCAGTTCATCTGTGTTATATTGCTTAAGTATGTGTAATGTGTTAATGATAGTTGTTCTTTTGAAAGGCGGCTTTCCTGGAAAAGATCAAATCCGAGAACCCAGGTGTCCCGTGCTTCCTGTTTGGTCATTCGACTGGAGGGGCAGTGGTCCTGAAGGTACGTGCATCCTTCGCAAGGCCATACCAACTCGACATCCATTTTCAACTTAACTATGTTTTGCTTATTATTTGCTTAATACGTATATACTGTTCTCTTTACTGTGTCCAATATCTGATTGTATAAACAGGCTGCTTCGTATCCCCACATAGAAGAAATGCTCGAAGGAGTCATACTGACTTCACCTGCGTTGCGTGTCAAGCCAGCCCATCCAATTGTTGGTGTACGTTATATTTTTCATTCTTGAATAGATTTCCAATGAAAAAGAAAAAAGTGAAATTATTAGCATAGATGAACTTAACGTGCAACCACTTTGTGTAGGCCGTTGCACCAATATTCTCACTGGTGGTTCCAAGATTTCAATTCAAAGGCGCTAACAAAAGGGGAATCCCAGTTTCAAGGGATCCTGCAGCTCTCTTGGCCAAATACTCGGATCCATTGGTCTACACCGGACCAATCAGAGTCCGTACCGGACACGAGATCTTGCGTATTTCCTCATACTTGATGCGCAACATCCGTAACATCACAGTCCCTTTCTTTGTCCTTCACGGAACGGCTGATAGGGTCACCGATCCATTGGCTTCTCAGGACCTGTACAACGAGGCACCGTCTAAGTTTAAGAACATTAAACTTTACGAAGGCTTTCTGCACGACCTCCTCTTTGAGCCCGAACATGAAGAGATCGCTCAGGACATCATTGACTGGATGGGGAGCCGACTAACTCGTTCCTACCCTGAGGAAGCCGGTGATTTCTGGTGAGACGACACCGGTGGTTATCAGCAGGATTGAAATTCCATCCAAACTGCTTTGTCATAGGAATGACAAGATTGGCGGCCAAGGGTCTTTCAGTGTAGCCTGTAGGTCTGACATCATGTGATTCGAATTTGTATATAAAGGTAATTTCAATTATTTAGAACCGTAAAATGGTAATATAAAGGTAATTTCAATTATTTAGAACCGTAAAATGGTACTTTTATAAGAAAAGCTATCTTTTTTAAGAGACCCCCTTGCACATCTATAAAACATATCGCCGATTATCGGTTTTTGGCTGTTGCGACTTACACTTGTGCATTGGTAACTAAAGACACCGCTTTCTCGTTAGATATTCGATCTAAAATCACATGGCTATAACATTTGGCAAAATATTGTAGATATCCATCCATCTCAACTAAGGTTCAATCCAAACTTGAAATTTACAAATACACAATTAGAATTTAGTAATCTGGAATATATTAATCAGAATTTAATTAGGATCAGATGCTTGTGTCTCTGAAAGAATAATGTTCCTTAAGGACATAAGCGGTGAAGATTCTTTTGGTTAATAGAAAAGTCTAGAATTCAATCACACCGTACCATCCTCCCAAAAAAAACCTAGACAAATTATGGAGACATGTCATAAATGCTAGTACCAAATTCTTTTAAAAAAGGATTATATCAAAGTTAAAACAGCAAAGGAGAGAATAAACAAAGCCAAATAATTGCACACTACGAAGTACAAATTATGGTCTGTGAGTCGCATTTTGGGACCATCCAATGAGAATGATGGGTGCCAGAACAACTCTACAAGTACTGTCTACAAAAAATCTTCAAGATGCAAAGCTGTTGTAAGTAGCTTTTGGGACTTTAATTTATCACGCTGTGTGTACTAGACTGTATCAAAATTTGGACCATCTATCGCATATCTAGACAGGTGACTTCAGCACTCTTAGCATATGCCCCATTGCTAGATCGTCAGGCGTCAACTTGTAGAATGATTTTTTAAAAAAGTTATGAAAAAAACGTACTCAACAGTTGCATCGATCGCCGATTTATCTGCCTGCATATTGACTGTAGAGGAAGGGGGCGTTCAACTTCACACTGCCGCATACCATTTCAGAAAGGCGCATGAACCAGCAAAAACCTGGTACTCAACGTCAACTATCATGATTGTGGATTCCTGCGGATTTTCTTCTTCATTTTGTCCTGTTCTCGGTACCTATCCCGTCGTTCCTCCCGCTGTCTCTTTTCGAGATCTGCTCTTCCTTTGCTTTCTCCACTTCTAGTACCTTCCTCTTTTCCGCTTCCTTTAGTTTCCGTTTTCGTCTATAGAAAGGATACACCAAATCTCGAATTAATAAAATTATAACTACAATGATTGAAAATAGAACGACTTGCCAATATGAACAGCAAAGTTCCCTACATGACTGCAAACAATATGTTCTGCTGAAAAAAGCTAACAGAGTGCTAAGAACAATAGTTCCTTACAGAATTTTTTCAGGTATTGCAGAAATATTGGTGACGGTAACCAATTATTACCACGAGCTTTATAAGACTATTAAAATCTAGCTAATTAACAACTGCAGTAAAATCTTGTATAAATTTCACAAGTTATTACCTTCTCAGTTTTAATGAGTTGAAGATGTTGAACAAGAGCATGCACTTTTCTTTCATGAGGCTCCATGACCACAGCTCTCCTATTCTCAAGCAATGGCCGTTTATGAGCAGGTAAGTCCTTGGGTTTTGATGCAAAAGGCAGAGCAGCCTGTAATGACTTGGGGATAACCAATGGATTGAACTTCCTTGGCTTCCTTTCAACAGGCTTTAATCACAAAAGAAAGGGTTTAAGTAAGATAGGCATTGCAAAATGAGTCAAATTCTATTAATCAACTACAACTGTAGCAAGCTGATGTTCTCACCCTGTAGAGTGAATCCTTGTTAACTGGCACTTGAAGGTTATGTTCCTTCCTTAACTCAGCAACTGTTTTCATTCCTGCCAGGTCTTATCACGTGGCTGCAATGCTGTTGTCAGAGGGTTGTAAAATTGAGGAACGCCCACCTGAATCCAAGCACGCAAGAAAACAGTGTCGCCCATTTTAATCTTATCCTCAAACGTGCATCTAACAATGCCACCCTTGGCAACTCCACCCTTCTTCTTGGACTTGTTAGAAATCTCCTCTTTAGCAGCCTAGAGCAAAATTCATATCCAAAGAACTTTAAGAATAAGCTAAACAGAGCACGAAACATAAAATTTCTGAATTCCCTGACAAGAAGATGAAATATGCCACGATAGATAAATAAATGTTAGCTTTCAGTGATTATTATTATTATTATTATTATTATTATTATTATCAAAACTCTTCCTGCCAACCATCCATGCATAAATATACTAGCTGACATTCTGCACATAATAACACGATAAGGTTATGCAAGTTTCAGCTTATTATACTGCATGAAACAACAGGACCATAGTAGAAGCCTCAACATAAACATCGAAATATAACAGAAAGAATTTGATTTGGGTATAATTGATTTCGAGAAAACATACCTTCTTCACTTGCCCACGGATTCCACTAACAGTTCGAATAGCAGCGCCTTCAAACCTAGCTATTTCAAGATCTGAAGTGAACATGTCCTGGATGAAAGCGGTCTTCTTGAAGATTTTACAGGGAGTACCAACTAGCTTGAGCTTCTTCACTATCCTTGCGGCATGGTTGAACTCTAGGACTGTAGCAGTAGCAGTAATCCTAAATGATGTCTGAAGACAGGGAACCACAAAGATAAGTATCACTACAAATTCAAAATATGGGCTGAACCAAAAATTCATAGATTTGTAAATTCTCTTATGCATGCAAGTAAAAAAAGCAAGTGATACAACTTGAGTGAGCATCAGGGGGAGGTACAAACACGCTCTTCATATGTACTCCAAAGTTAAAAGCATATATTAGCAACAGCATTGATGCAAGTTCTGTAGAATTGTATCACATTGATACCAGAATAAGTTTGGGAAACATTAGGATTGAAGCTAAAAATGCTATCCAGCACAAACAAATTTGGGGCAATGTGAAGCAGAAGGAAAATCTACTGAGGAACGAGATAATTCCCAACAACTTTAATTAGTGGAAAACCAAAAAACATGGAAAAAATTTCTGGTCTATTTTTCAGGTATATTATTTTTAATTTGTGGAGCACACTGAAGTCATGCTCCCATAATGCTCCATTGGCAACAAAATCCCTTTTTCAACAAAGCTTGATTCCTTTTAGCAGTGCTCCTCAAGAAAACATGAAGGCTAGAACATGTGAAATTTATACGAGACTGATATAGTACATTATCTTTAGTTTATAAATGTGCAGAAAAAGTATGCTGTTTTTCTTCAACAGTCCTAGAGTGATACTCATGTCAGAATAAGTCCAGAAAGATTACAAAGTTACCTGATTATTTGATAAGTTCTGGAAAGCAACAACCCCAGCATGAGGAGGAGCAAGTGGGCCCCAAAACATTGCCAGGCAATGCATATGTTCTGGAGTGTATTTCAGCATGCGAAGACGCCCATTACGGTCCTCAATGGCATATACCGGTACAGTTTGGTAACGTCTCCATCCAACAGACATGATTATAGGGTCTCTAGTCTTCAATACTTTCTTGTGCCATCTATGCCGCTTCAACCGTACCTTCAGGCATAAAAGTTGAAGCCACAATACTTGTAAGAGAGAGACATACAAAACGCATGGCAGCAGAGGGGTAATTTTCAGTATATTCCCCTACCTGCATATATCCAACATTTTCCTCCCCCAATGCAAGTCCACCAACAAGAATAGGATGACTAGGGTCAAAATTATCAACCATTTCATAGGGCACATCACGAACTTCGATTCTAAGGTAAGTCCCTGTTCTGAAACCTTCTATCTCAACACGAGTAACATCATCAAGTTCATCCAGTTCGGCAATGTTCATTTGCTTCCGCAGTTCAATCTCCTCCTTTAACTACATGAAGAGAGAATGTAAGTACCAATTTTGCGATGGTTCATATAAATAAGCACCAGAATTTACCTTGTCAAAGAATCCACCTCCATTGCTTTGACCACGACTATTCTTGGTGTCATTTTCGCGTCATCTTCTTCATCAGGAACCTCTGAATCATTGTATGTGAGGTTGAATTAAGGACACAAATGTTCAAAATATAGCATGCTAGGGAAAATATCTCGACGGCATTTACTATCATTCTGCAATATTGATAGTCCTGAATCAGAAAGATCCCTAGACCAGGCACTCGTCTCAATGAGAACTTTACAAGCACCATGTAATCATGTTTCTTAAAAGGAACACATGTGAAATGAGTGTTCACAACTAATAAATAGCATAAAATTTGTGAATGCACGGAATCCACTATTTTGCTATATTGAAGCACTACCAAGCCCCCAACCCATTTAATTGATGTTATATATGTAAATATATTATATATGGTAGATGCATATTAGAATCCTATTAGGATTAGGGTTAGAATCCTATTAGGATTAGGGTTATTCACATGTATATATAGGGGCTCTTTTCTTTGAATAAAAGGGACTTTCATTCCCCATCTCATATGCTATACACACTCAGCTTGAGGGGGAGTGTTATATATGTAAATATATTATATATGGTAGATGCATATTAGAATCCTATTAGGATTAGGGTTAGAATCCTATTAGGATTAGGGTTATTCACATGTATATATAGGGCTCTTTTCTTTGAATAAAGGGACTTTCATTCCCTATCTCATATGCTATACACACTTATAACAGTTGACAAGCCCAACTTGAAGAAATTATACTAGACATCCAAATGGAAAGGAACAGCAAACTGTGAGAAAGGATATTGAGCATCAAATTTTGCACGAAGAGCCAACTTTTTCAGCTTCCGTTCCTCAGCAGCCAAGGCATCATCCTTGCTGGAGTTACCGACATCATCTGCAAGATCGCCCCCATACTTCTGACCCGTTTCCAAGTCTTCAAATTCATCAAAGACTTCATCATCATCATCACCAACAGTACCTACTGAGAGTTGATTTCTCAATTGTGCTTTCGACCAGTCTCCGGTGACAAAACGATCACGAATACTTTCGATCAAGTCCTCACTCTTCCAATCCTTGAGACTTCCTCTACTTACGAATTTTGAGCAGTCATCAATGTCAACATCATTGTCATTTATTCCTTCCTTTGATTTCTGCACACAATCAAATAATATGACCAGTTAAAGAGAAAGAAAGAAAGAAACTTGCACCAGAACTATTGCACCAGACTGATACAATATATAAAGTTAGATATTCTTATTTACGAGCAGTTTAGACAAGAAAGAAATGAAAATGACATATAAAGGTGAACCTTTTTCCTTCCCTTTGGGCTTAAAAACTCGTCCTCACTTTCCTCCTCATCACCGTCCTTCATATCATCCGAAGATTTTGATCCAGGCATCCCATAAACAAGTTGCATGAGATTAATATTCTGTCTAGAGGTAGTTCGTTCTAACAAGGATTCCTTCCATTTGGAAATGTTACCCATCTCATCTTCTGTGAGAGCAATCATCAATTAATGAGGATATGGAATCAATTTTCAAAAGAGAGGAAATTTTATAAAGCAGAGAGAATACAAAGGAGAAGCATTAAAAGAAAAAGACCATAATTCCCAAACCATCATACTCATGAATTTAACCAAAAGCAAATGTATAATTACCTTCTTCATCTGCTGAAGAATCAGAATGAGAAAGCACGTCTTCATCACCTTTTCTGTTTCATCATTGTCACTTGAAGATGAATCATCATCTTCACCAGAATCCTAAAGTCACCATTTTATGAGAAAAATAAAATAAAATTGTTAGTACATAACAGAAATATCGGTGATGAAGCATCCACCAAATCACAAGATATCGCAAATTATAAGACCCCTAATACTTTGATGCACTCAATTGTTCCCAACACTGATTAGCAATGGGCTGAGAGCATAATGTATTGAATCCTGACTTATGCATAAGAAAGAAGGCCCAAATTGGATTAGATGTTCTGATTTTTCTTCGCTTTATATTTTGAGTTTTCTAATTGATGCCCCCCAGATTGCAAGTTTTGCCTTTCCTAGATAACATCAAAGGCACATGAAAGAATAAGATCTGAACATATAGTTACTTGCCAAAGAATTACCTTATTATCAATATCCATTTCATTGTCAAAAACAGCTTTTCTCCTCACCCTTCCCCCGTGCAAATCAATCTGTTCTTTGAAGTTGCTTTCTGTCCCATGATGTTGCTCTGACGCATAGAACGCTTCCTCATCAGAGCTATCATCAATAGATTTTGAAGGCGATTGATCATTATAAGCTCTCTCTTATCTAAGGATTCCAGACCAATTTCATCCTCAGTATCACCCTCGTCATCTGATTCACTATCTGCATCTTTTATGTCAGATTCATAGTGACCTACAGGCTCCAATGGTACATCCCGATCGACCACTTCCTGAGGTTCAGATAACGCGACAGGTTTTTTCCCAAAAAGTGAGATAAAACTTTTTTCCAACTTCTCATCAACAGAATATTTTGTGTTCTGTAATGATTTAACTAATTCAATACCAACATCATGTTGTTTTCCTGCCAGAGAAAAGAGCAAGGCTTTAGATGAGAAAGAAGAAAATAAACCAGATGTAAGAAGGAAAGTGTTGGATAGAATACAAAAGGCACACACATGATATCCAGAATTTTTACTAACTCCAGTTAAACCAACTAAAAAGTTAACCTTTTCTGTCCCTTCGGTCTTAGCTTCATCATCTTTAGAGAACTGTACAAAGTGATCATTAATGTTTATATAGACAGCATCTTTGTCATAAAGTAGTTCCCTAATCCAGACATAGGGCATAAAATAGCTTTTCCTTATCACGCAGCCCCTTCTTTTGGCAACCGAGGGAAGAGGGCAAGGATCAGCCAGTGCTGTAACTCCGGACAAAGGATAATCACCCGCCAGCAATATGTGCCTTCATATTATTGATTAGTAATGTAAAGAATAAAGTGAAAATGAATGACAGGCTCAATTATCCAAACATACAACAATTATAAAACTGGAGCACATAGATACTCGAACAAGAGAACAACTAGAAACATAACAATCATTATCATAAGCATTAACGACATGAAAAATTTGAGGTTAGACAATTCAAGCAATAATATCCAGTACATGCTAATCAGAAACCATCTTTTTTCTATGGGAACTGATACGAAGAGAACTGATTGATACCAACCATCATACTATACTGAACAAGTTTTTATTACTATTTCTCACTCTGAAAAAAGAGAATTAAGAAATAAGTGAAGAGTGGAAAAGCAAAAGCAGCTGTGCATATAAACTATATAATCAAATTGAATAACATAAATTAGTCATAACAAACGACAGCTACTAGAAACTACAAGCATTGAGATATGGTCACACAAAACTGATACCACAATAGAATAAAACATGACTAAGACCAACACACACCATCTAGTATTTCAAATTACACACCCAACTAGACAGGAACATCTTATAAGCATTCATATGAAAGGGTAACCAGACAATGTACCTTTGTTCCTTCTTCAGATTGCAGCCTCGTAAGTATCCATATAAGGTAACATTTCTGTCACATTTACTATTCATGTGAACCTTCTCTGGGGGTGTGACATCTTCAAAACGATCTACTAAGATGTAAGGATGAGAAGCTCTCCATGACAAGGGGGGGAATTTCATTACAGAAATAAACCTTGCTAGATTATGTACTTCACGTTTGGTGTACCTGTTCACAAGCACAAAAATAAAGCTATGTAAGATGCCAGTTCTCGACCGTCAGACTATAAATGTCCAACGCAAGAAACAGAAATTGACTTACTTTCCATGAATAAGGCCAGATAGATAAAATAATTTTGCTCCATCATAGATCTCAGTCCAAAAGCGGTGTTTGAGTCGTTGTTTCGTTTTCTTAAGTTTCTTTACATCCTCAAACTTGTCCAGGTGAGTAAGAACACCCATTACTCTGGGAAATCCATGATTCTGTAATATGTTAAGAAACTCAAATGTTTCCTGCAAGCAAAGTTAAACAAATGATATGAAATTGAAACAATCACTTCACCAAAGGGTACAATCATAAAATTGAATGTTCACAAAGCCAGTAAGAGCATCCAGTCACTACATATTTTTATATTCAGTACCTCTAAATAATCCAAAGTGTATGAGGAATATTTTAGGATATCATATCAGTTATTACAGATATAGGATTCTCCTGCAGTGTGTATAAGCCCGTGATAGTTTTGTTCAGCAAACCAGTATGCATATTCCTTATTTCAAAATAAACCCCATTAAGACAGGATAGCTGATCACCGAAATAAATTTTTGTGCTTCTCACTAGGATCCTCTTAGAATTTGAAATTTCATATATGCTTCCCTAATTAAATAGTGTAGGATTGCTTCCATGGACCATCAACTCTAACTAATATACAATGCCCTGAAACAGGAAGCACTCTACACAAAAAAAAAGCAGGGAATGGAGCTTACCATCTCAAAGCCATAGCTTCCATCAATAAGTAGCAAAGCTAAATCAGCAAACTTCGCACAATCTATCATCCCATTGATATCATTTGGACACTCCACAAACTGCAGCCTCCGTTGCTTGCCTGAATCATAAATTCAATTAATCAATGATTATATAACAGGTCAATCCCCAATCCAACTGAAATCCATAGAATTTCAATGTTCAGAAAAATTGACTTGAGTTTTAAACCGTTTTCAAAAAAATAAGACAATCAGACTCAACCTGATACAATAGTAATCGGTCCACGAACTTCAGGTAAATTGTGCTTTGTGTAATGTTTTACCAGACACTTAATCAGCAACGACTTCCCCACCTACAGCAGAACCAAAAATTTCCAGTTTCCAGAATGAAGCAAAGAAAACTTAGAACAGATACTTAGCCAAGGAAAAGTACAACTTCATGCGCACAAACCTGAGGAGGTCCCTGGACTACAACAACAAAAGGAGCAGGTTCTCCTGTATTCCGATCAATTGTTGGTACATGAAGCCTTTTCTGCTCCTTCTCTGTAGCTCGTGATTGGAGTCTCTTGGCTTTCACAGACGAAGTAAATGCAAATGCCTGTGGAAATGAATGCATGAATATAAACACAATTAATCACTTCAAAATCTAGCATATACTCATCCAGACACATTCACTCGCACAAAGTATGACAAAGACGAGCTACATGTGTTGCTAGATAATATATCAAAAAACTATCAAATTCAACATTGTAACGAATCATGATAACCTAATTCACCAATTTACTCACTAGCACAGAGAATTCATATAAGCTGGCACGTCACAGCAACAAAATTTACCATACAATACTCAATATAAATCATAGCCTAAATCTCGCCGAACATCATAAACGCTAATCAAACGCAAAATGAGGAAAACGTAAACAGGAAACAAATTATCCTATTCCTCTAACATATCCCTTCCATAAAATGAAAATATATGCATCTAAAACAAACAAACAAAAAATTATCAAACTAATAGCAGATATAATCTTCCGAATGATACCTTAGGATTGTTTATCTTCCGCTGCTCCTTTGAAAGACCTTCGGTCGAATTCGGCTTCGACTTCGATTTCTTCTTAGCGGAAGCTCCAGATTTTCGAATCCTGTGAGACTTGTGCGGCTGCTCGTTGACTTCACCGTCTTTCCCCATGCTCGTGCCTCCGAGTTATACGGCAGAACACCACCAGTTTCACGGCGGCGAAGCTGAAAACTAAGATTTTAGCTTATGGAGGAGATTTGAGGTTTAAGGGAGGAAATAATGAATACTAGGACGGCGTCCAAAATTTTCTTTAAGGGGTTATTTTCTTTTTCTTCTCGACGACGTCGTACTGTTGTGGGCTAAAATTAAATTAAATCCAAATTGCTTTTTGGGTAGCTCAATTCATGAAAGCCCTACATAAATTATTGGGCTTCAGGCCAAACTTTTACTAAAGGCTTCGAATTTCTATTAATTTGTTGTCCTCAAAAGTATATAGATATATTAATTCGTTTACTAGTACTATTTTGTGAGTGGATTTGGGAGTTCCCTCCGATTTCACATGGATGGAGAATAAAGAAATGCTTTAGTAATTAGCTAGTTTTGTCAGAATAATTTGGATATGACAATTGATTTTCCCTAAAAAATTAATTATAACCAATAGTGTGCAATTTTTACCCGGGTTCTGTAATGTACCAGGTTCAGAATTTTGGAAAAAATCCTTCTAAAAAATTTAACGTCAATTTTAGCGTTTATTTTCCATTTTCTGGTCTATAGCCACTTACCGTGTTTGCCTGTTTGGAATAATAAATAAATATATAAACCCATTATTTTTAGATCAATTAATTTTAAGTAAATGAACCTAGAATGTGCTAGCTTTATATTTGAAATGAATTTTTTTGGGGGAATTTTCGTAGCTCCAACTTACAAAATATCAATATATAATAGGATTAGTGACATCCTCATATCTTATGTGTCACCATTAAATTCCTCCATTTTGGTTTATCTAAATTATCTATTTAATGTCTTTTAAATTCTAATTCTAATCATACTAAAATTATCTTATCTCACATTGATTTTTAATCATACTCCACCAATTGAACAACTTATATATATACTTAAGGCTTGTTTGGTAGAGTAGATAAGGCCAGATAGGGAAGATATATATAGTTAATCACTTGTTTGGTATCCTAGTTTATTAACCCGGAGGTTCGTCTTCTATACAAAGCCCGCTCTTAAATCACTGTTGAACTTTGTCTACACAACCCAAAGAATACCTCTGATTAGTTCACTCTCCTGCAACAGTGTTGCAGATAACATTTCGGAGAGGCAAAATTACCCTTATCTCAGTCAACTTGTCAGAAGACCATCTGCTTTTCTATTCACTGAAGAAGACCATCTCCATGTACCTGACCACAGATGGGGCGGGCGTTCTTCACCGTGACATCCTTCCCCAAGGCAACACCTCTGCAGCTTCCACAAGCCTCTCCAGAAGCTTTTTGCACCTCCGTCTGCACGTACCAACGGCTATGTGCAACTCCATTACCACTTATTCAATCTTCACATCCACTTGATTCAACTCTGCGACAAAACCAAGACTGCAGCCACCACAGGTATTCCCGTTGTAACAAACCACCCCTTGCTGCAGCATCCTCTCAACCAAATCCTCCAAAACAGTAACCAAACTTGATCGCACGCTCAAAAGCGATCATAATATCAAATTCCGGCAGCTTCAAATCAACGAAATCAACTACGTCCCCGGCTAATCATCTGGCCTAATTCATACCGAGACCAATTGGACTTCAGATTGTGAAATGAGAAAATCCCTCAAATGCTTGGGGAACGAAAACCTAACTGAGAAAATCCCTCAAATGCGATGTAAGAGAGAAGAAGAAAAACAGTAGGATATATTTGTAATTTTCAGAATTGTGATGAGGTTATAATTGTAATTTTCTGGATTAATCTAAAATTTAAACTAGTATACCAAACAGGTTATTTAAATTATCTATATTCTATATCTTGACTACCAAACCACAAGATAAGATAACATAACTTTATATCTATCTATCTCAACATAGTGTGTCTACCCTACCAAACAGACCCTTAGAATCAATGTTTAATTTTCCATCCTACAATTATTTTACACCACTAATTTAGTTTGCCTAATTAATTAATTAGGTGGTCGAATAAATAGTTATATTTTTTAAATTTTAAACTATCCATTTAATGACACCTTACGGATGAATAATGGATTTAATTTGCATGGTTCAATTTGACTATATATCATGATTGATTCAAGGATTATAAATGTGATATAATCTCACGTCCAACTATATATAATATAAATAGACTTAGATATATAAAAATACAGTTGTTGTCCAATTATAAAATTAGTTTGTCGTTAATTTTTCATTAATAATATCTTTCTGTATATTGTATATTTTCTAATTAATTATGTAATCATCCTTTAGAGTTGAACCCAACACGCTTTATTCAAAAGTCCAATTTATCAGTACCCAAATTATTAGTTTGAAAGATAAAAATAAGAAAAAATAATATATCTAGGCGAGCATGATGCTATAATGAGTTTAGGATATTTTTCATAGGTCCGCAGAGCAAAACTAGCACGGAATTAAATTTTTTCTTTTTGTCTAATATTATAAGTTATAAGAATATTTTAAGAGAGTATTTTTTGATTGTATTCTCTATTTTGTTTTATAATTATAGATTTGAGAGAATACAATTTTTTATGTGGAGAATACATTTTTTATTGTGGAATAGCAAAGTGGATACATGAAAAGTACATATATATTTTATTTGAAAAACAAGAAAATAGAAGATATTAATGGAATATAAACTCTTAAAAAGTGTTTGGTATAATGGAATAGAACAAAGATAAGAATGAAACTGCGATATGAATGAAAATCATGGATTGAAAAATATACTAAAAGACTTTGAAAATAAACTTTTGGTTATTGTAATAACTTACATTAATAAAATTAAATAGGTTCGGACAATTAACAAATGTGGGACGGGTGTGGTTATGTATATGCTAGACATGTTCTTTATTTTTAAATCTTTTGTTATTTATATTATTTATTATTAATGTTTATTCTCAGAATGTTCGAGTCATTATTGAGACATATAAACAATTATCGTAATAACTTATATTTATAAATTTAAATATATTTCTGTAGTTAGTAGGTATTTTGGGATAGGAACGAGTAATATAATCATTTTCCAATCGATTTTGGATATGTACGAAGATATAAATTCCAAATCACTATAACAACTTATATTTATAAATTTAAACGAGTTTGAGTAATTAATCGATTTAAGACAGTGTGTGTATATATATTGTAGATCGGTACAAACATTTAGTGGTGCTCGATTTTTTTTATTTTTTTTTTTTAATACTGTGTACTATTAATATTTACTTTATAATAATTGGATATTATTATACGGGTTTTGAAATTAGCATGTATTTTATACGTAAATATTTTATTTCTTTTAACCATAGATACAAAGTAATATAATTTTCCGTCGAATTTCGACGGGTTACAAACTAGTTATTACCTATTACGCTTAAACTGTGTGTGTGTTTACCAGTAGATGGTTAATGTCGAGATCAAAGGTCTCGCTCGAATCCATGACGCACCTTTAAAATTTATTAAATTACCAAATTTTTAAGTGTGTGTGTGTTGGCCAGTGGTAGAGTGGTTAACGCTTACGGCGCCAGCGCCCTGCTCAGTTCACCGACGCAATTTTTAAAATTTCATGATTAAATTACCAAAAAACCAATACGCTTAAACTTCACAACAAGACCTAACAACTACAAATGGTCCAAAACTGACAAAAGACAAAGAATCCTACTAGGATAACGCCGACATAACGGAAATAAAAAGAACTTAAAATAAAAGATAACAAATAACACTTTTAAGTCATCTTCGTCACTAGCATCGCTATCACCTCACTATAAAATCTCATCTTCTAGACTCGGATATATTATTGTTCCAATTTATTTATTTTTAATAAAGTCAAGGGATTCAAAAATAGACAAATATAATAGGCTTTCAAGCAATTAAAATGATATTTACGTACAACATGCTAATGTTTAATTAGCACGTATTTATTTATACACGGTTTATTAGACTTTGCAATTTAGCTACGTAGTAGAAATAATAATATACCACGTACAAAAAGTCATACAAGTTGAATTAATAAGATTGGATTGCTCAAAAGCCTACCACTTGTTTCTTACAGAAAGTTGAAATCCATTTATGAAACCACATATTCAATGATTGAACTTCTTCAAACAAACACTCAACATTCATGGTTATACTAAAATCAAATTAAGTATCATTGGAAAATTTAACAAGGCTGACAGCGCTAAAATTCACCTCGTTACTATATATTTAAACTCAAATCTGATTAAAGCACGTTCTTTTCTTCTCAATTTCAACACAAACACAACCTAAATAGATATCGTAATTAAAGGGGGGGAAGCACAGGAGAGATACTTTTACAACATATAAGAAACTAAAACATGAAAATTAAAAGTCATCTCAAGAGCTAAAATTAAGCAGCAGATAAATTGAAAGCAGTTTCCAACGCTCTCTCCATATTCTGAGCCATGCCTTGCAGCCCTATCCCCACATACTTAGCCAAATCATCGCAGCTCAACCCTTCAACGGGATCGGCTACGAACGACCATTCGATCTGGCAGCCGAATTCATCTCCTCCGTCGGTCGGCACGACTTTCAGCGTTGACTTGTACGACTTAAACCCCATGTTGTTATCAACAACTTCATAGCTCAGCCACTTCCCCACCGGATCAATACCCGTGAGCCGCTCGCGGCACCACCGCACTTCCGGGTCGCCCCCGCGGGGGGAGGCGGCGCAGTGCCGGACGAGGCCGCTCTTGCCGTCGTCGACTTTGAAGCACGTGTCGATGGTGGGGAGCCACTTGTGGAGGCTGCAGAAATCCTCTAGGAGCGGCCACACGTCTTTTGCTGTGGGCTTCAGCTTTGCGGTGGCTTTGCCTTCCCATTTGAGATTGTCGTCCACTTCTTCCATTTTTTAGTTTTTCTTTTTAGTCAGAGAAAAATTTGGTGGGGAAGAAGAGTGATATTGCACGGATTGGTAAGTCTACGCTAATGGTGCTTTTATATCAATGGAGAAAGAGTTTGTCGTTTAAGGTTAAAGAGTTGGAATCTTTTATAGTCATAGATACGAATATTTATGAGATGATTAGGAGAAATGGCGTATTTGATATATATATATAGGGGAGTGTTAACGTGAGAACCATTTTTATTGTGAGAACGTGAGAACCAAAAAATGATGAATTCACACTGAAGGTTGATGAATCCGCTGGAAAAGTTACTGAATCCAAAAAAATAAAATTTTCGTCCCTCATGGGATTCGAACCCGGATGAAAATTTCTGAATTGTTGAATTCATTAAATTTCTCAACGGATTCATCAACTTTCATAACGAATTTATTTGGTTCTTAGTTTTTAGGATAAGAATAGTTCTCATTTGAACCAAACTCTATATATATACACGTAAAAGCAATGATAGATATTATTATTATAAAAATGTGAAATTATAGTCATTTTTTTGTTAAATGTCATATTTACCCTTAATGTCATAGTTGAATTTTAATTGTTACACGATTTTGCCGATTTTACATACTTTTGTTATATAAAATACTTTGTTACACGATTTTGCCAATTTCTTGACCGTTACACGAGCACTCAAAATCAGCGAAACCATGTAATAATGAAATAATATATTACACATTTCACTACTGTTACATGTGAAATCGTGTAACAAAGTATTTTACACTGTTATACAATTTCACGATTTAAACTTCGTGAATACATGTTAATCACGTACTAGATGATATTTTTAATAATATTAGCTATTATTTCTCTATTTTTATAAGAGTGGCTATCATTCCTTTTTTGTATAACAAATAAGCTGAATTTATTGGGTTGAATCTATTGTGTCCAAATTCTTTTTTAATTCAATTTGACTTTATAATTAATATTTTTTTATTTGAGGATTATTTTATGTAAATAAAAATTGCTTAAAGTACACCCTTAATTAAAAAATTCATTATTTTTTTCCGGTGGCAACAGAAATTACAAAAAACTTGAGGACTATCTATAGTTGCTGATTAGTAGCTAGTTTATATATGCTAATATGTATTTATGTGGACGTACTTGTGTAGTTGTGTAAATTAAAATGAGCAGTAGTCAGTATATACGTATATGGATATATAAGTGTCATGCTATGTTCCGTGCTGGCTTGTCAATTTTGCATCTACAATATTGTATTGATTAATTGTATCCAAATTTGTGTGTTACCATTTAGAAAAGTATGCATCGGATCATTTTAATCATATATTTACAATTTCACATAAATAACCACGTATAATTATGTGTGAATGAAAGAATATATCCCATAGATAAAAGAGAATTGTCTCATACGGTATTATGTGTATAATTGATGGGTTGAGATCCAGTGTATGTCTCTCTTCGTGTCCCATTTTCAATTTTTATGAATTTTTTTCATCTTTTTTTCTTCAATTTGAATTTTGTATGCTTTAATTTAATTTTTTAATTATTGCATAGGATTTATTCCACCCAATTAGGGTATATAATTATATTTATCATTTAATTTTATTTTTATTAGTTAATAATTTATTATTATGGTTGATAAATCCAAAGTTAGGGTATATGACTTTAAAAATTAATTTTTAAATAAAAGTTGTATACGATGTATAATATTATAATAAAAATTATTTATAAAAAATATTATTAAAATAATAGATATCATAGTGGAATATGGAGACACATACAAAACTATGGGATACTTAGATTTCATCCCATAATTGAGTGGCACTGTCACTTCTAAACATGTTATTGTATCAATCGGTATTTATATCTTGTTGTGTACTTTTTGTTTAGTTAAATATTAATTGTGCCACATGTATTTATAGTTCACTAACTCTTACTTATGAAAATAAAACATTATAAAACTTTGGCATGTTAATTAGTGCGACTATGGCCATTCATGTGTAGCTAAAATTATCTAATGTTTATGTAAATACTCTTTAATTATATTTATCCATCTGATTCAAAAAAAATACATATAAACTTATCCATCACTACAAAACAGGGGTTTATTTTTATATAATAAACAATAATTATTGATCTATAAAAGTTGAGGTTCATCTTGTTGAAGTATGGAGACTGAATGTATTATACACTCAAGCTCGATCTCGGTGATCCAACCATAAAGTTGGACGGGGGCGGTAGCCCCTGGTGACAGGGGTTCGGGGGGCTGTAGGCCCCGAGCCAAATTTTTGACTTATATTTTTTGGATCAGGCGGAACCCTAATGAGAACTAGGGTTAAGGTTGACTATCATTCATTTAATAATCGCTTTCTCCATTAATCAGATCCAAAACATATAGTGAAATCTTTGGCGATATCGCCTCGACATAGTCGTAAGACGGACTGGATAAACAATTCTTGTATTCTTTATTTTTCTATCGTGATTGTGATATATGTTTTTCGTAACACATCTATATAATTTTAACATGTATAACAGATAGCTGATGTTACTCGAGTCTCTATGCCAACCATGTGGAGAAGAGGCTCATGTACAGACAAAATATTAATTATTTATGGACCAGTGCATTAATAGATTCAGATACATGTGAATTTTTATTTTTATACCTTCACAGTTTTTATCGGTCATTTTGAATTAATAAATTTCACCAACTACAGCTACTATTATATACTTCATTTGTCTTCACATGCTCCAATTTCTATAACTTTTCATACATGTTAAGAAAATGCATCAAATTTATTCAAAAAGATGAAACAATCTAAAGTTTCCTATTATACTCTTGTTTATTCGTCTAAACTGTTAAGTAAAAATTATTAAACATGGATACATTAAAAAAAATTATAACTCAAGAAAAATCCAATGCAAAATAAGTAAGGAAAGTAGTCATCATTATTTAAAGCAGGCAGACATATAAAGTGTATTCAATTTTTTTAACTATTCTAATTTCCACTATAACTAAGTCATTATCAGAAATTAAGTGGAAAATTGACACGGAATCTTGACCAACTGGGAATTGCGGTCCAACAATTATTTATTGTGGTGTGGCATTTATCACAAATGCACATATATATCTATTGTACATATTTAGAAGAGCATAATATTTAAGAAGATGAGTATGATTTTATTCTTGTGACAAATTTATTAATGGTGTAATTATTATTGTTATGCCTTAGCATTTATTCTCTACCCCACCACTAATTATCGTGCACCGCCCACATCAAATTGGGCAAAGGCGTATGCCATAAGGAAGGGGAGAAAAATTGTTTAAGGCTCAATAACAGTTCACAATGATGATAAGTAGAAAAAAATCGCCTAGAGGATGCTCTAGTGGTTTGGTATTTTCGAGTTCGAAGTTCTCATGTTTGAATATTATCAATGATTCACTCGTTCATGTGATTTACAGATTATTACATAAAATATGGGATATGGAATTTATCCAGAGAAAAAAGTAGTACTATCAATTCCCATGAACATTAAAAAAAAGATTACACTAACTTGTAGTTAAGTGGGTTAATTTTCAAACAAAAACACATTTTTACTCATCTTTTTGGTTGACAATGATTTTTAAATCTTTGCATAAAAAACATAACATCTATAATTTATGTAGTTTAAAATGTTGGAAAAACAAACATGAAAATTATATGTAAAATTCCTGATATGAATTGTATTTTGGAACACGTTGTATGAATGTGTAAACCAAACTAATGTGTAAAACTGGTATTATTATACAAAACCACTATGACTAGCCAATTAAATAATTTCAAGATTTGAAAGTAATGGATATAGTTTCGATGGCCAAAACCCTTAAACTATATAACAAATACCAATAATTACAAACACACTTTAAGAGAAAACGTATAATTAATAATAAATAGAACCAAAACCAATTACTAGACTTTAATTTTGCTGTCCTGTATTCTACAAATTGGAGTTGTCCTTACATAACAACCAACATTTTTGAGGTTGGCGAGGTCACAAATTATGAGCCGTATCTTCCCCTGCTAACCTAGTTTTCTGTTCTATTATTATACACGTATGGCGTATGTATGAATTAATTGAACGAATATAAATATAGTTTGAAATGAAATATTTCACTGTGGTTCTTTGTAACATAAAATATAAAATGATATGTAACTCATCAAATTTCAAAAGAAAATCACTGCCATAATTTATAATCATTGTACATTATTTTAATGATCATAGCAAATAAATGAGACTTTATATCAAGCAATGCATTTGCATGCATAAATTATATTCCGTTTAAAATTTTAAAATATCTAAATAATTTAATATAACTTTTATAATAATTTGTTATTTGTCTCAATAAATTCCATACATTAATAATAAATAGTATACAAATTATTATTGACTATTCTTTCTCATCTCAAATTTGTATAGTGATACATATCACAATAACAATCCGAACATTACAAAGTAATTATTAATAAAAAAAGTATAAATAACAAATGATTGAAAATGGATAAAATTTTCACGTAGACATGTTGATGAATATTGGTCCGTTTAATTTTATATACTGTAGTTATTCCGAGTAAATATTAATAATACATGGTATAAATACAAATCAATCTGGGATTACTTCTATTTATGTTCTTACAAAACTAATATGGAAATTTTATATGTAAGATTTTTCAAAATAAAATAAAAATGGAGATTATTTTCTGTAGGGATCTTACTGTTATATCGAAATTATTTATTTGGTCAAATTAAATTAAAAAAAGTATATATTTTAAATCACTAATTACTCAAATTTACTTAAATTCATAGAATATCAAGATAATATAATATTCATTCCAATAATTGATTATCCATGTCAATAAAAATTTGAACATTACTATTTATTTAAAAAATGGTCAAATTAAATAGAAAAAGCAAAGTACTTCTTTCCATCTTAATATTCAATTGAATAAACTATTTATGTATCCTTTTATTTATATTTTCAATTGGTAAATCACATGAAAAATAGATGCGATATTCAATTTTTTTTAAAAAATGTATAAAATATATCTTTTTATTTAGTAAAATCTCATAAAAATCAATGTGTGATACAAATTGTATCCTTTTTTATATTCTCAATTAGTAAAGTCACATGAAAAAATGACATGACATCAAAAATTGTTTAAAAATTACACAAAATACATCATTCATTTAGCTTTTGAAATGCTAAAGTCTCGTGAAAAATTAATATCAACTATTTCACCAATTAAATATGAATTTTAGTTGCGAGAATAAAATGGGATTGGAGAATTTTAAAAAATAAGGATAAAAATTCCATGTAGTCTTTTATTAAAACTAATTAAATAGTTTATCTAAAACTAAAACTATTTATTTGCCAAATTAAATTGATAGGGTGACTCAACTGATATTAATCTCAAGCACCCCACCAACTAAATGCTGATTTTTGGTTGTGAAAGTAGAAGTATCATTTTATATAAGTTTTCATAATTTGGTGAAATATAGTAAAAAGTTAATGTGGTATTGAAGATTTTAGAAAATGAAAATCAAATTCATGAAAATTTAATTTGGTCAAACTAAATGTACGGTGTAGTATGAATGATACTAATATCAACCGCTTCGTTAATTAAATGTGAATTTTTATTGAAAGAATAGAAGTATCCTTATATTTTTTTCACTTTATGAAATCTCATAAAAATTTGATGTGGAATTAATGGGAAAATTATTATTATTATTATTGAATAAATTCAGAATTTAAATAAATAAATAAAAGATTTTGAAAAGTTGACGTAGGATAGAGAATCAAGAAGGTATATTTACTTCATAATTATATATAGAAGAAAATTTATGAATTAAATAATAAGTTGTTGTCGACGAACTACTTGACTGATTCTTCATTGTTATTTATCTTAAAATAATTTTAGACCTCAACTATTAATTTATTGCGAACAATTTTTCCCAATTTCAGTTATTCATGTCGATACATTTTAAATGTATATGTGTGCATATATATTTTGCATTGCTAATCACGTAAGATATTTGGTCAAATTACACGGTTGAACACTAATATTAATCTCAAATTGAATGTGGATTTTAATTGAATAATATATAACTCATTTAATATAAATTTTATTTGGTAAAATTTTATAAAAAGTCGATATGAGATTGAGAACTCTAGAAAATAAGAATCAAAATTCATACAAAATTCCACGTAGAATGAAAAATTAATGTAGTGCATTTGTTTTATAATCATATATAGAAAAGATTGTGAAGTTCAACAACTAGATATTAAATTTGATGACACATCAAACACATTATTCTTATTTATTTGCCTATATAAATGGTATCATGTGTTGTCATTTATATAATTCATATATTGTAGCCATGTAAATGAATCGAGCAAATCTTGATAGATTCGAAATTGAGTCATTTACTAAACATAAGTCGAGTTGAGTATTGAAAGATGAAAAACTATATAATTTATTTTAAATGAACAATTTTTATTTTATTGAGAATACAATAACAAGAGGCTGACTCTTTAGGGAATTTTGTGATAATTATGACTGCATAGATAATAAATCAAAACCAAACTTCAATTGCAAAACAAGAACTTTTATTAAGCGGCCGAACCATGAGATGTAATAATTTCAATTGCAAATATTATAAGCAAACTTATTAAATCTATATTAGATTTACTCTAATATCAATGAATGTTGTAGAAAAAAAATCAATAAACTCAATCATTCCAAAACGTGGCTCACTCGTTACAAACGAAGAAGATGAATAAATTTGGTAATTGAGATCCATTTATGATTTTGTGAATAATAACAATGAGAATGCAAATGAAAAGGGTTTACCCATTGGCAGCCTGACGATAAACACTCAAGTGAAACTATAAATACATTAATCGTAAGATAAATTAATGACTTGAATATAATCACCAAGAATGTTAAGTAACTTGCAGAAAATATACTATTCTTTCTTGGGGCATATATACCACCAACCAATAATCAAAAGTAGAACAAATGTGTTGATAACATGTTATAAAGTAGAGATAGAAAATAGAAAGCGAAAGTAGAGAGTATATACAAAGTTAGGGTTAGGGTTTTGGTTATCACTCTATATACAGTATATATCTATAAAAAATCTATAAAAATATATATACATGTTTACGACACTTTATATATATATATATATATATATATATATATTACAATTTATTTATTTAGTAATTACTCAAAGTGCAATATTTATGTCAAATCTAGATTTATAGTTCATACGATATAATTTTAATAAGATAAAAGGATCAAATTTGTCTCATATTGTATGCTAAATAAAAAAGAGTAAATACCAAATCTAAAAAACTACAAATATAAAATTCTACAAATTATCGCGAGTTTATAACAAGTATTTTGTTCATACATGGCTCACGAACCAAAAAATCATAAAATATTTTGTTCATACAAAATTTCGATCATGGGAAGCCAGCCCTAAACCCACTTTACCTAATCACTGAACCACGACCAAATAAAATTGTATTCATAAACGATGCCAATACGAAAATCAAAACAAACACAAACACAAACACAAACACAAACACACAAGTTGTGATATAATTAATTATGAAGATCCAAAAATAGCATCCTCCATCTTCTTCACCATTTGACGCAGTCCCACTTCATACTTGATCACCAAATCTTCCAACTCCAACCCTCCACCGGCTCAAGGCTGATCCACCACTCCACGGCGCATCCGCCGCCGCCGGAAACAACCTTAATGGTCGAAACATAGGACTTGAATCCTATGTTACAGTCAACGATCTCATAAGTAATGTCTTTTGGGCATGGTCGATGGCGACCAGCCTCTTTAGACCAACTTATCAAACTACTCGAGCTCGACTCGTTATCAGCATTCGCTATTGCTGATTTGAGCTCAAGCCCGAGCAGTAGCGAATGCAACCGGCTCGCCATTGGCGCCGTGGATTCCGTGGCAAGTAGGGAGGCCGAAAACCATTTGTGAAGCCCGAAAAGTCTTCAAAAAGGCCAAATTTGGTCGGCGTCGGCCTTTTCTAGCTTAGTGCAAACTTTTGCTTGCCATTTTGTTGTGAGAGGTTTTGGTCCATTTTGAACTGAGGGTCAGATGAGAAGGGTTTGTTACTACTTACTAGGTGTGTATGTATATATAGAAGCAAGCTATATGGGATCTGACTTGTAATTACAAATGTTATAATTATCTATTAAATATGACTATCAAATTATCGTATTTCTTTTTCTTTTCTTTTTTTTTTGGTCAATTAATACAAAATTTTAAAGGCCAATCACGGTGACTCGAACCGTTAACCACTCTACCATTGCACCAACACACACACCCCAAATTATCCTATTTTTATACAGCGATAATGATCCCATGTTGTAAGAATTAATCATAACATAATTGTATAATTTAGGATCCTATTCGCGGTCATCGAGATTCGAGATAGTACAGAACATCCAATATATATAAAATTTGGCTGTACGTGGTGGCGGTGTCATGTAAAATACTAAGGAATATTTGACAGATGTCATGAAAGAAATTGTAATATTTTTCTTTGAGTTAAATAGAATTGTAATTTCTTAGTTAATTTTATTATCAGAACTTATAGTTGGTAATTAAATGTAGAAATTGAATAAAATTCATCACATATAATCAAAATATAGTTCAAGATATATTATCATTATTATTAACATTAACATCATATTTAAAATATTTTACCATCATCTGCAGTTTTGTCTCATGAACAGTTTTGGTGACAGTCCTTGTTTTAACTGTAGATGCCATATTATATTTCGAAAACTGTTTTGTAAGAACATCATTCAGAGGAAGAGTCAAGTTTGATGAAAATATTAGGAAATGACAATTTTTCCAAAATGCAAGTTTCAGCTCAAGACAACGATATTATTCTAAAATAAATAATTACTGCATATGAACAACCACGTGCTATTTTCTCTTCCCAAATACTAATGTATTTAAATCTTGCATTTTTATAATGAATTATGAAATTGTGATATTGAATTAAAAGTAAATCGGTGGCTCGAATTGTTTATTCTTGATAAAAATAAGAGTTTCACCAATTAATTAACACAATTCGAGCAGTTTAAATTGCACGGTGACCATAAGCGGCCTGCTTTCGCTCAAAAACTTGAGCTTATGAAAAGGCCATTCATAAGTATGGTCTCACGTCTCAGATCCTCCCACAAGAGACCAACTCGGGTTTTTTTCTTTCTTTCCACCAAACATAATTGAGCTGAAGTTTTCAAATCAAATATCTCACTGGAAAAATGATTTTTGAGAACTTGAAAATTACCAGGACGTCTAGACATAATAAGATCAAGTATTACCACAAGAACTGGTTAGCTCAAGGGATCATTTACTTTTATGATTAACATTGTAAAATTTGAGTATTCGATGGATTAAATTTATAATAAGATAATTTTATCTATCAATCATTTGTTTACAACAAGGAATTAGTGAAAGAATAAAATTAGGATAAATAACTCACATTGTTATGAGGGATTTCTCCAATCCCACACGTATTTGATGGATTAAATCAATGGAGAATAATCCAAAAATTTAAAATAATCTTGACTACGAGATATCCTCAAATGTTAATCCTTGTAAAAAACACTGGATTAGACTAGATTAATTTTATCTATCCAACCTAATCACCCTAATAGTGTAAGGATAAAACTCAACCCCGCAACTCTATATGACTAAAGCTCATTTGATGTTGTCTGGTGACTGGTTGGTTAGATCAACCTCTTCTAACAAAGTGGCAGAGCACATCGAGTTACGTGTAGGTGAAGCTTAAAAGCATAAAATACCATTGGTTATTCTAGAGAAAGAGAGACTAGAATTGCATAAGCATTAGCAACTGCTTTCACCGGCAATATAAGGCAGACCGGTCTATGTAAAGACAGTTAATTATGCTTCTCTTTCTATGACAAAAAAAAGAAAAATGAAAACTTAAACAGCAAACATACATTGCAACAGCAAAAATATTGACAAAATGCTTTATACCGTAAATCGGTTTAACATGAGAACACCATGGAAACTCCACCAGCAGATTGCTCTCATACGGATAGGAATCACTTGAACGATCTGGAAGAAAAAACACACAAATTAATGAATACAGCTAGCAGCGACTGAGAATCAATGGCAAAACTGAAGACAAACCTCATACAAACTGCGAAAGGGGGCGAGACACCACTCCAGCTCGTCTTCTCCAAGGACAAGTAAGAGGTGAGGGAAAATCAATAAGCTTGCAGCATGATTGCAAGCCATTTCCTGGATATAATGCTATCAGCATGCATCACTAACCTTAGCAATAGCATAAGTTCGACTATACGCCAGACAAGACACTACCCAAATGCAAATTATCAAAATAGATATAGAAATGAAAGAATCAAAAACCAACTTTCCGACCCTTGAATACTCTCGGGTTACTGCTAGGCATCCACAGACAATACTACAGAGACTAAATCGCAACAGACAGCATCCTCAAGAAATAGTTGAATCCAAATTTATCACATGAACACAGCGAACTGAATTTTAACTGCGTGAAAGATAACGCAATAACAAACTGACCAGATCAGCAGCATAGTTTTGAACACGAGCCTGCTAGCAGCCTAATAGAACAGTGGATCATAAAAGTCACAAGAACCCAAAGTTAGTAGAAAAAATGCAGGGCTGTAGCTTGAGAGGTCAGGAAGTTGTTGCTGCACCTCAAAAATCTCCTTCTGTCGAAGTGCAAATGCAACATAAACAAAAGTCAGTTAGCAAAACACATTAGCAACATACAGCAGATCTCATTTGCCAAATAATAGCCATTAATTCCGTGAGTAGTCACGTGTTCAAGTAAGGAAAATTGACTGTGACGTACATTTGATAATGAAGAACAACATTTGCGCTCTACATTTTACATGTTCAACACACTACTAAATCGGCAAAAGGATACAACACAAAAGGCACCCCATAATAAGATTCATAAGTTCAAGATTCAGATAAGTATACCAACTCCAGATCACATATCCAATTCCTCAGAATCCTTTGGACAGGCTAAGCAAATAAAAATACAACTCAGAAATGAGGATCAAAGGAAAATGGGTATTTGATTTAAAGAAACCAGCCACATTGCAAAATATGAAGCCATGTACGGATGTACCATAGTACCTCCAGCAATGAAAATATGGCCTGTGCACTATGCTTTCAGGTAACTAACTTCCAATACTATACAAACTTTAATCTGTGTGGGAACAGGAACCACTGGGTATCTAAAACTGCCTAGGTAATGTAGATGCAGCTGCAGTACAGTGCACAGGTTTTACATATAATTTATGCGTTGATGGTCAGAGTAAGCATACATCAAACTAGATCCGAGCAGCAGATGATAATGGGATCCTGGTTCTCTGACGGAGAAAAAAATTCAATTTGCTCTTAACTCAATGAGTAGCTGGCAATCCTCTTTACGTCCTCAAAGTATTCCCGGCAAATTCAGATGCCTCAGGATACAGTTCTCCCATAGCAGACAGATGCAATATATAGATTTTGGCCCATTTCTCCTGCACATAATAAGCAATCTAAGAACCAAGAAGGAGAGAAAGTACAAAACGAAATAAATGTAGGAATTCAACCTTGACATGTGTGCTTGGAAAAGCAGAAGTTCAAGAGTCTCCTGTGTTTCGTCTACAGGTTTCCTTCTTGGAACACTAAGAACAAGAGCAGCTTGATCCCATGTTGCTGCAGTTGATGTGATACGGTAACCGGCATCCCACCTCCTATGAATACCTTCACTGGGATAAAGAAAGTCCAACTCTACAACCTGAATCAAGTACAAGAACAATAATCAATTATTTCAGGTCAGGGCAGCTAAAACAGGCCACATTCTGAAAGTGATAATGACTCAACATACTTGATCAGAAAACCCAGCCCCACGAGACATAACGATCGCCCATCTAGTTCCTGCAGTAGCCATTGCGGTAACATAGAAACCCTCTCTCCATTTCTTGTTGATCCACTTAAATGGAAAAGATTCGCTAACTTTATATGATTGCTGCAGATACTGGGTACCTGTGTTTTACAAGTTGAAGTCATTACAAGATCATCCATGCAATCAAAATAAGATTGTACTGATATATTGTACTGCAGAACTAACCCTTAGACATAACTACCAATGAGCTCCCATTATTAGCCCCAGAAATTGCACTGATATAATAGTTGTTCTCCCATTGTTCCATAATCCATTCCTGCAATTAATTCAAGAAAAACAATCAATTACTAAGACCAATAAACTATAGACAGAACTCCGCAATAATAAATAAGCACATATCTGTTGCTAAAAAAAACTTCGAATATGAGGGAGACCTTGTGAAGGAAGTAAGGTGACAGCTCATAAACTTGATCGGTAAAGCCAGTCCCTGCATCCATAATTAAGGCCCAGAGGTTTGAACATGACCCCACACAGCTGATAAATAACCCATCCTCATTTCCTCTATCAATATGCTGAGAAAGTCTCACATCCGCAACATTGTAGTGATATCTACAAGAAGAGATTCAAGGTGGACCCAATTATTCCTCTGAAAAGTGAAAACCTAGCAGTGAACAGTTAAACCATGATACCTTTGCTTCATTGGCCGTCGAGCATTGTACACGCTTATCCATTGTGTTGCAGGCATACCCATGCGAACCTTTTTCTTTGGCTGTTCATCATCATCATCATCCATCATAAGCCGTCCCTTTGTGTCCCACTTGATATACAAGCTTCAAAATGTGGCAATAAGTTTTAAGATTCAAACCATAACTTCCATATAAAGTTTCAAGGTCAATAAACAAGCCTAAATCATGCACGGACAATTCAAGAATACCTTTTGAGCACCTTCAGTTTTATTGGCCTGATATCAGGATTAGGACCAACTATTCCATCAAAGAGAGCTATATATTTTGCATAACTAGGCTCCTCATCAAACTTTAGGTTAACAACATACTCCACAAACTGCCTAAATGGTGTAGGACAGAAGCAACAAAGAGATTCTGGAGAGGTCGACATCTTCTTTTTGCACACAAGGAAGCCTTTATTCTCACCCTACATAGACCACGAGATAATTGTCAAGTACATGTTTCAGAAAAGTAAAATATAAATTCCAGACCTGTGGCTAACCTGGTATCCTTGCCAAGGAAGCCGACCTCGGAGAAGAAAACCAGTGTGTAAGCAAGGGACTCTAGATCATCCTGCGGCTACCAGTTCTTCCAAGATGGGCATGTGCACTGGCATACCGGACAGTCCCTCTGCAGCATTAATGTTCTCGTGATGTAAGAACCACGAACAGAACAAAATATCAATAGACACAGGGACAAGAAGTCAAGAAGAAACATAAAATCCTATTTCACCTGAACACATCTGGGCGTTGATCATAATCAACATGAAGACCAGTAGAATTATCACGCCAACGGGTTGCTGCAAATAAAAGGGCAAATAAGGATATTTTTCTACCGTAACATTGTAAAGTGAGCCAGGTCTTACAGATAGAAGGCTTAGCATGCAAGAAATCATACCCAGTCCAAGATCCACCAAGAAAAGTTTTTCTCATCCACTGTTCCCGGTGGACCAAGCAAAAAGTTCTCTGGCTTTACATCTCCGTGCACATATCTGCAATTTATAGCAGTCAATACTCAATATTGCATAAGACATTCAAATAATGAAAACGCTCTGGCGAGTCTCTAGATCACTTTGAAAACTAACATGACTAAAATACTCCCTAAAGTTCCAAACTTCCCTATTCCACAACTCACATGGACAATTAAGCATCAGTATTGGGAAACAATAGCTCATGTTGATATGGCCCAAATCATGATCCTTAATCACAAAAGTTATGTTTAAACCAAGTGACATTTAAGCTATATGTCTCAAGAAGCTTCTGAATCTCAGCACTCTTGAAATGGCCAATTACATTATTTTTCCATATACAAGAAACAAAGGCAGAGTGGACATATAAATCATCAGAGCAGTTATTTAAATGCATATCTTAGTATGTCCATGCCTTGAACATTAACATTTCATTCATAAGCCTCAAGTCAATTCCTGGGAGTCTTGCATTACTACTGAAAACAAGTGTCATCAAAGGTCATAGCCAAATAAATCAAAATAGGAATAAAGGCACTTTGAAATACTTACCCTCTCGAATGCAACTTCTCTAAAATGGAGATAGCTTCAATTGCAATACATGCCACCATTTCTATAGACATTCTGCTACAAAAGGATATTTAGACATAGCAACGAGATCTCATATATGAAAAAATGAAACTAGTAGGAGCACAAAAACAATCTTAATTTCTAGGAGTCTTGGAGAAAGGCACTAACGTGTGGGAATTGTTATTCCAGACATCCCACAGACTAGGGCCAAGTATATCCATAACCTGAAAGATCAAAATGTTAGTAGTTAGTACCAAACCCAAAGAGAGATTGAAAAATATTTATAATATATATGACAAAACATGATATTTGGGGATCATATACCATAATATAATAGTCATTTTGACGTCCTTTGAAGTGTACGCGTGGTATACCATGACTTCCACCAAGTGCACTAAGAAAACCCAAGAAATTATTCAATTTGAAATTTCTGCAAAGAAGCATATACAAAAATTAACAAAATAATGAAAAGAAGTGACACTCACTTGTAGACTTGCCACTCATAGGGTGGTCCATAATTACAGCCTTTGCTACTCCGGTGCTCAAATTTCAAAGCAACCTAAAAGAAATAAGAAAACACTATTGTTGAAACAGAAATCCATGCAGGTAAAATAATCAGCTGACGAAGTATATACCTCTAAAGCTCCTGGACCTATTCTTTCATGTGGGATTGGAGGTTGATTCTGCGACCAACATACACTTGTCCAAATCCTCCTTTGCCCAGTTTCCTCCCAACCCGATATGCAGGAGAACCACCAACCTGGACCTGTACAAGATAAATCAGATGCTAATCAATACAACAGGTTTAGCAGAAAAGTATGAGAAATGGAAGATTCATTTTCGGTGGGGTGGGGTGGGGGATGTCCCTACTACTCAATACCACACACGATTTGAGCTTCAATGTAAACACTATATGTAACTCCTAATACTACAACTTCATCCCACAAACCTCTTAACACTTTCCCCAACCCTCATTGCCACCCACTAACGTTATAAACTCCCTAACCTCATAAAAATCAAAACAACGCAACAACATATGAGGAAACTCCCAACATTTTTTACCACGATAGACATATAACACTAACCTTTTCGGGAAGGGGAGTAGTACTCCCCTCATCCTCAGCTTCCAACCCTTTATCGCTGCCACGGCCGCCGCTATCGAACTCATCCATATTCTACCTTAATTTTTATTCCAAACTAGCCCTGCTCAACTACTATTCTCAGTCCTCAACAAAGCTGTCTCCCCGAAAACTGCATCTGCATTTCCACTCATCCAACCATCATTAGGCGCCACCAGAATTCTTTATCCTTCCTACTGCTGTGGATATACTATTCCTCTTCTCTGAGGTTACTCCTCCAGAAATCAGTACAATAATTTCCTTGGTTCGGGTTATTTTCTTATCCGGGCCGGGTCAGAGACATCTGCCCATACCTCTACAGAATTTCTGAATATCGATCGACCATCACCGCCATAGATTTCCCGAGCTATATCTAATCAATCTCTCAGATCGGCGGCGGCAGAATCAGAAATCTCAATGAAACAGAGATCGAAGGAACCAATCGCAAATCGAGGATCGAAGTTATCAAGTAGAGGGTTTGAAATAGTACGGGAAAGAGATGAACTTTTTTGGAAATTAGGGTTGAGAAATTGGGGGAAAGTTAAAACACAAATGTTAAAAAAATGATGAGAGAGAGAGATGGCAGGGTCTCGGCAGTATGGCAATGGCAGCTAGCTTGGTTTTGTATCATCCAAATAATAATAATTTAATAATATATTTACTGTGGCAGATATTTATTTTTGGCGCGGCAGAATTCAATTGCTTTGTTTTGTGGGGACGGGGTTATATTGTGCGGACAACGGTGACGTGTCATTGTGTCAGTGGCTCGTGGAGTTTTTCATTCGTTGGGTTCTATTTTATTTACAGGATTTAAAATTCCAATCGAAAGTTCAATCAGTCGTCAGCGAGGGTCAAAGTCTCGAGCCCTCAAATATTTTATAGTAAAAAATTTAAATGTATGTTTCAAATAGATATATAAGTAAAATTTACCTTCAACGTCGAGTACAATCAGTGAGAGTCAGAGATAAATTCTAAGAGCTCAATTGAAAAGTTATAAGTATAACTTTTTAAAAATAAAATTAGAAATAAAAAAGAACAAATTATATATAAAAAGGGAAGAAAACAAAGCACAAATTACAGGAAAAAAGAAAGAAAGAACAAAGAGAGTTTGAAAAACTATAAGTTTAATTTTAAAATGAAATTATAAATAAATAAAAATTACAGAAAAAAGGGGGAAAAGGAGAACAAAGCACAAATTACAGAAAATAAAATAAAATAAAAAGCAAGAAAGAACACAGCAGACTCCAGCAGAAAGAATAATATATTAACTGTTAGAGTTGGTTAACTCTGACTAAGTCTCCTTGCTTTAAGGAGTTAGTTATTTGTTAGTGTTTTGTCTTTTTCTTCTTTTGGTGTGCAGACACGACGTGTTTCATGGATGCGATTGTGTAACCGGAGAACACGGAAACAGATCGCTAGAGATCGGATGGACTAAGTCGATTCAGTTCCTATTTTCGGGAGCAAGTTATGCAACCATCTACCACGACTTAGTCACATCCTTAGTGGACCGGATCGTGGTCCAACACATCTGTTGAAGGCTCTCAACGTCTATAAAAGGAGAGCCAAAGCAATCGCAAAATGCACAACTCTCAAGTATCAATCAAGATCTGTTTATGTTGTTGAGTCTGTTTTAACATTTCCAATATCATATGAGTGTTTTAACTTCTAATGGTGTTAGAAGGTTGTTCTTTTTAAGACACGAGTGTTGTGAGTAAATCTTTAGTATTTTCATATATCTTGAGAGATAGCTTCTTAGCTTTTCATAGATCTCGATAGATAGTTTTAGTACTCAACTTTCCGACTTTATCTTGTGGTAAAGTAGTGAGTTTTGTAACATTCATTTGTAAATCTTATAGTGAATAATTTCAATATATGACATCTGATTATAATTTAATCAGTAGAAAAGTTTTACTTTGGTGTTCTTCAAGTTTTTAATTCGCAGCTTTACTACGTGTGTGGATAACGATCTACATAATGCTTTTGTGTTTAAGCGAAGAACACTTTCATTAACTAAAAAAAGAACAAAGCAGAGAGAAAAGAGTATATTAACTAAAAGATCTCATTATCGGGAGGACTCAAAACAAGGCCTTTCAATTGAAAGCCAAGAATCCTAGCCAACTAATTTACAATTAATATTGTATTATGTGTCCTTCTCTATTATATTCGTTCGTTAATTTTGATAACACGAGTTTTAATAAATTATAATAAATATAAAATGAATGAAAATAATAACTAAATAGATTAATGGATAGTGAAATTAAAAGGTACGTCATAAACTTATAATGATAATAAATGAATATACTAATAAATAGTAGGTATAAAAAGATGAGCCATAAATATTTTTTTGTTCCAAATCTACTAACTCTTAACCAGTTGAATTAAGTTCATTGAGATAATAAATGGTTTTTTTAATAAATAAATAAGTAAGTTTAGGGTAAAAATGTGAAATTATGTTTTCAAAAAAAAAAATGAATATTTTTTTAAAACGAATTAAAATAGAATTAAATAAACGTATTTGATAGACGAAATAAATAATATTTTTCAAAAAATGGGAAGGGAGGCATGGGGCTCTTTCACTGAGTGCAATGATGTAAGGAAGCACCTCATTTTAGTGCTTGAGTTATATAGTATTTATATATAATACTCTATCCATCTTCAAAATTTATTTTTAGTATGTTTTGGTACCCCACAAAATATTTCTTACTTTTTACCTTCAACAACTAGATATTAAATTTGATGACACATCAAGCATATCTATTAATATTATATTCCGTTATATATTTCTATCACCTCATTTATCCACAATCCTACGTGAAATCACAAGAATTTTAGATTTTTAATTTTCTAAATTCTCCATTTTAACTCTCCTTAATTCTAAATTTTATTTCCAATTATCAATATTTAATGCAGACCCTAATTATAAATATGAATGCATTAAATTCTAACTTACGATTTCTTATGCAATTGTATTGTATTGAATCATATTTATTCAAGTTGCAAAACGATTTCTTATGCAATTGTATTGTATTGAATCATATTTATTCAAGTTGCCATAGTTGCGTATACAATTATATTTATTTTGTTAATTATAATATAAATAGATACAAAATGGTAGTTGCTAACAAGTATTTTTTTAATGGATGCTAAAATGTATTAGTCAATCTATTTTAGCTACTTAACTATATATTGAGTGTACATATGTATGTGATTGCATAAAAAATCATATTCATGTTTTTCGCATTGTTATATATCTATCAATATATACATGTTATTATAGTTTGAAATAGAAATAGTGATATATTACACGTGAAATATTTTACAAAGATATAATCAGCAGTAGAGCCAAAAATATTTGTCTAAGAGATCTCAATTAATAATGTTCAAATGTAATAAGTAGAATTTCAAAACAAAGTTCAAAGTTAATAATATTTTAGTGCAATCATAATTTTAATTACGTCACAACATAAAAAATTTGATTGATTAAATTAAAGTCTCCACAGATGGTCAAACATTCTATTAAATAGATTATCTTGATACATTCTTATCACTCTTTAACTACACGAGATTATATGAACTTTCTTTCAATCTTTTAACTACATGATTTATATTGAGTATTTAACTATTGTAATAGTTTAAATTATAAATTTAAACGGGTTCGAATAATGACGAGTGTCACTATCTGAGCTTTAAGATGAGAACCGACCCAGTAAATCACTTATTAATCGGATTTGAGACGGACATGTGTATATATACATTTTAATTGTGTCTAGGTGCTGAAAACATTTATGTACCTAAATATATGTCCTCTTTAATTTAGATTATTCTATACGGATATTATACATGATTGATAGATGAATGAATAATACTCCATCCGTTCCGTCGAACTTGATTTTTTTTTTTTCGGCACAATTATTTAGAATAATGGTACAAAGCCTCATATTTTGAAGAAATAATTATTTCTTAAAAAAGAAATGAACAAAGTTGAATGGGACAACCCAAACAAGAATATGGACCAAGTTCGATAAGACGGAGGGAGTAATCATTATTTAATGTGAATAGTAAAATTAATTTGCAATCAAATTTGATGTGAATAGTAAAATTAATTTGCAATCAAATTTGAAACACACGCATACATTCTAAACGGATTTCATAGATTGAATAATTTCAAATTTATACTTTGAGTTATATTTCTATTTTTTTTATATTTTAGAGAAATATTTAATTTAAATTAGACTTCACTTTTTATATTTAGAAAAGTATTTTTATGATCATCTTTTTAAAAATATTTGTAGCTTAATTTCTATTAGTTCCTTGCAGTTAAAGGAAGTGAAAAAATCTACTAAACACCATCTTTGACATTTTTTTCTATTATAATTTTGTTCGTCCCTCAACACTTCTTTCACTGAATTGTTAAAATACAATATTTATATATTATATTGTAAAATGATTTCCCGTCGAATTTCGACGGGTTATACACTAGTTTATATATAATACTCATTCCGTCTTCAAAATTTATTTTTAGTTTTATGTTTTGGTACCCCACAAAATATTTCTTACTTGTTACCTTCAACACTTAAGGATGGAAGTGGATCCCGAACCCGGTTCAGATTTGTATATTCAGATTTATTTTTTAGGATCTAGATCTTCAAAAATAGGATCCAATGGATCTGAATCGGATCCTAACCATTCCTTTGAAATCCTGATTTGGATCTTGATTTCTAAGATCCAGATCCGATCCGTGGATCCATATAATATATGTATATATATACTTTTTATTTGTATTTATAAGTGTCTTATATTATTTTTCTTTATAGTTAAAGTTAGATAACCTAGGTTATGGTAGGTCAATAACATTAGAAAATTATACCGTATATTTGGAAAAAAATTATATATGAGTAGTCTATTTACTAAAATATGTGTGCTAATTCTTTTATTCCTATTGTAATATTATTTGATATCATGAAAACAAAAGTAAATTTATAACTAACATATTCTTGTATAGTGATGATTGTATAAATTCTAAATAATTATTATAGGATTATTGTATATTTAGATTATTATTATTATAGTCTTATTGTGAATTATTGTTGATTTATGGATTATTTTAGAAGAAAAAACATGTGAATTCATATCTAGACCTTATATCCTATGGATCTAAATCTTGATCTAATTTTTTGAATCCAATTGATCTGGATCATATCCGGATCAAAGCAAAAAAAATTAGATCTGGATCTAGCAAGATCCGATCCAGATTCGATCCATTGTCATCCCTATCAACAACACTCTTTATTTATACTTTTTACCATTTATTATTCACCACTATCCCTAATTATTATTCTCAATACCACCACTTATTTATATATTTTACTACTCATGATCCTTCACTAATTAATATAATATTAATTAATGTAAAACTCTTACTTCACTTATAAACACTTAACAATTTTTATTAAAACTCCCACCAAAAATTCCAGTGAACATATTTTATATTTTATGGACAAAAAGGAATATTAGAGTTTAATCGAGTTAGATAGATTATAGTTCAATTCGGAACATGAAAACTATCAAACCATACCCTGAAAATATCGCATTTTTCAATATTTTTTCCTCTCTAATTTTAGTTATTTTTAAAAGTTATTGAACTGCGATAAATGATGAATCATTCATAAAAGTAATTTGATTGAAATAATAAAAAGATACTGAAATTAAAATATATATTTCAATCGTTCGTCCTCCTTTTCAAGTTTCAAACTAATCTATCTTATGAACCTGAACGGCCAAAACTCCAACTTAATTACAAAGCAAATAAGGCAAATGCATTAAATGTTCCTCTAGATTTGGATTTCCCTACTTTCTTGCAGAAGACAAATAACATTATAACTCTTTTCTTGCACAAGACAAATAACATTATAACCCTTGCGCGGATAAAAATAAAAGAAGTAAAAGAAGTGATATCATTTATATCCATTCGCACTTCCAGACTTTGATACTTTTTTCAGTATTAAATAATATTTAATATTTTTTTTTCAATATAAATGATACTTTTCTTTAATATAATTTATGTAAATAATATTTTTCTTAATAACAAATGATACTTTTATCCATCAATATGATACAAACAGATGTACATGAGTTTTATTAAAATAAAATGTTTTTTGTAGACGTGAAGCCAAGAAAATTTATAATGAACGTATTTGGACCAATAAATCTTTATTCGCCTAAAGAAAAAGAATGTCATCATTCTCTTATTCAAATGTTCTTTTTTTTCATTTTACAAAGAACCCAACTACAACAACAGAAAATTTCTATAAAATTATTTATCTTCTCCCACCTTCCAAATGAAGTTAGGGTGTTTTCAATTAAAAGTGGAAAAGAATAATAAAAAATTTGCAGAAATCTTTGAACAAATATAACCAAGTTGCACAACAATCATTTTGGGACAAGGTGCATTTCTCGAATCCTTCTCAAATTCTTGGACCTTTTCGGGTCTTCATTTTCATCAAGTTTTATCCAAATTCAAATGTCATTATAAGTAAATGCAATTAGAATTTAATTAGGATACGTTATTGCATCTGGATGCATGTGCCTCGTAGGTAAATATATGCAACATTCCTACACAATTAATGTGTAACGCCGAGGCAGAAATATAGAGTGATCGCTGGTGCGGAGGCATGGACAAGGAACGACTTCGATTAAAGCTTTAAAGCGGAGGGATACGTGAATGAACCGAAACACACCGGAATGAAAAGGATTTCGAGAATATGCGGATATGAGACTGGATATTTGAGGAGAGCTTAAAGGATTTAATATGTGCTACTCATACCAACAAGATGCATTTTCTTTTCGAAAGTTCATCTCATAAAAACTCTAACGTTAAACGTGCTTGGCTTGGAGCAATTATTGGATGAGTGACCCCTGGGTTTCGGGAATGTGTCAGTGAGGACAAAACACACTGAAAAAACTCATGTTGGTCTATGGAGTCAACCGTCAATCCGGAAGCCGGATCGTTACATGATGAGATTGAATTCCAAACTAAACGAACTAAATCTGGCTCATTTCAAACAATGTTTTTTTTTTGTTCAGAATTCTGTGAACCAACTTGAAAACAATTCACAAAAGCAAAGATCATATTCATAGCTAGCAGCTTGAACAAATACGAGCATAGGACGTGACAGATAGTTCAGCAAAAAATACGCAAATAAAGAAAATGAAACAAGCGGAATGCACAATGACTCAAACCTTTGAATCTTGACATGTGTAAAACAAGACGTCTCCATCAGAGCTACTCTTATTTCAACTTCGCCCCTATGGTAGGCCGGCAACAGAGTCTCCTCAAACGGACCCTTTCCTATAAAAGGAAACAAAGATCAGATGGCACGATGCAAAAATTTGAGTTAATTATTATCCAAATGTGGAAAGTGTTCACCTCTGTATTGTCATGTTCGTATCTAACCAAGAAAAGACATCTGCAACCTCTTATATCATGCCATCGTCTTTGAATATCTAGTACACGAGCATCATAATATCTTGCTTGATCTTGTCTCTCTAATTCCAAAATATATGAGTGCATGCCATCTACACTAAGCTGTTGAGATATTAATAGGTCATGACACGCATAGCGTTTATCAACATATTTACATATATATTTCTACTACGTGTGGTCCCCTATTATGTTTTCTGCTCTGATGTAACAAATTAGCAATCCCAGATTTTCCACGTGGTTTTCACAACTTTGCTGCCAGTGAGTCGTGTTTTCATCCTAGCGCCTTATTTCAAGATGAGGTAAACTCACTGAAGGGTGCATACTTATCATATAACTCTACTTGTATTTCCACTTGTATCACTCAAACCTTCCAATGACATTCTATTTGTAATCTTGCCGACACTGATATGACTTCTGAAAGATCTAACTCCAATAAAGTGATGGCATTTTAGACCCAAAATAGAGAAGAAAGATACCTGGAAGCACACTACTAGATCCCGACCTTTACCCTTTGGCATTCTGTATGCTCCAAAGCAACAGAGCGCACCCTCACAGAATCTTGTACACTCACCCATTCATCTTCCTCGGCTCCAAATCCGACATATCTTACAAGGACTTCCTGAAATTAATTAATGATATTACACTTGAGTTGATACATATATACATACAAATAATAATATGTTTATTATATTCATCGTAGGATGAATAGTGAAAAGAAAAGGACTTGGCCAAAATTAATAGAGAATCATGTAACCGAATGGTTGCAATCAGCTTCAGAAATTAACTGCAGGAGCCATCTAAAGAGAGACCGGTATCCACGTGATGACTGATTGCAGGGTAAAGAATACTACTCACAGCTGCCCCGGAACTGAGAAATCGGTGAGACAGAAATGTATCAACATCATACCTGTAAAACAATCAGGAAATAAAAGGTGATAAGACGCAACTAAATAAGTGATTAGCTATTGCAGGTATAGATCTAGTGCTTGGCTAAAACAGAAAACCATGTTGCTTCTTTCTTTCTCGTTAAATGTATATTTGTATTGAGTAACTAGAGTTCTAAATCCATGTAATCTATGCTTTCTAAAGAGACAAAAAAGTTCAGTGGTCTTCAGGGAAAAGAATTGAAGTTTCAACAAATTCAGACCTTCATTTTCTTGATTCATGTAGTTGTTCTGAGATTAAACCGTATAATTCCTTGTACGTTTCAGGAACCAGACCAGCAATATTCAACATAAAATTATTAGCACAGTTGATGAAAAGATTTTGTTATTCCATTAAAGCAACCTAAGGCATAATAACAAAATGCAAAAGATGCATGCAGGTGACAGATGAACAATTCAATGAGAAGTTTTCAACGCAGAAAATGACAAAGAGACCTATCAAATGTTACATTTAGGCTTACCATGCTCCATCCTTTGAGGACCTCGCTTCGAACTCCAACCTAGATATATCTACATCCTCGACTCCTGCCAGTGTTCCAATGTTCCAGGACATAACGTTTCAAACAGCCATTACGTTAATATGATAAAATTTCCACTAGTAACATATAACAGCACATAAAAAAATAATAAATAAATAAATAAACAAAATTAAGTCGACAAAACTCACCCTCAGGCATCTTTGGATTTCCAGTTGCTTTATTCTGAGTGAGAGTTTCTGGGACAACAGGTAACTTCTTAGCTTCATCAAACGAAGCCTCCATACAAAGGCCCTGCTGTTGATTCTTCTGAAACCAGCTCTGAACCTTTTATATTGGGAAATGATAAAAGTGTTAAAAAAGGTCCATTCAAGTCTAACAGATCAACTTATGATAGAAACGTCAAAGGAATGAAATGATAAAACCTCGGTCCACTTTACAACAGGTTTTCCAGCACGTCCACTCGAACGACTGCATAAATGCCAAATCTGTGAAGCCCACCCCTATACATTTTCTGAAACGGCCAATCCTTAAGCAAAGTTTAAAAGGTTACTCACTTGAAAAGTCTTGCTAATTTCTTACAAAACTCATCTTCCAGAGTTTGCTCTTTAAAATCATTAAGTACATGCTCCATTTTCAGAACCTGATCAAAGACATAATACAGATTCCCCATATAAGAGATTGAGTTCCTGAATGCTGCATAATTTGACATAAAATTCTTGCAAGCCGATACTTGAACAAGACCCTAGCGCACATTTCGAAGCCATTCCAGCATCCCAGAAAAAGCATCGAGACCAAAGTTGTCATAAAAATTACAATTAACTCATCACCACCATTACTTGATTTGTATCAAACTATACAAATATAACTTGTTCATACAAATCAAAACCACCCAACTACAATATACAAAAAATAGACGATAATTTAGAATGGCACAGAAATAAGATAAAATGAAAATAAACTAAACCTTCCATCCCAAAATTACAGTCTCCTTCCACTAAACGTTTTCACGTATTTGGAACAAGAAAATGTATTAATTTAGACGTACGAGTAAAACTAAGACACTAATTACCCTTATTTACTCATTGAAAACAAGAAAAATTCCCACTCTCTTTGATTTCATCTAACACTTCATCAATGACAAACATTTCCAGAAAACATATATTTTCAGCTAATCGAATACACAATGTTCCAAACAGTAAAAAACCCTAGAATCCTACGCTGATCAAAAACCTTGAACGCTATATGATACACAATACAAGTGGTAACAAACCAACTTCAAACTTAAAGATACCAAAGATCATGAGTAGCGAGTAAATATTTGGGGCGAATTATTTGGCACAAATAACTTGAGAAAATTGTAGAAAAACCTCGGATTTAGTGAAGCCGGAGAAGGATTGTCGAAGCCTCGGCCTGAGGTCCATTGCCGCTTAAAACCTCAATACTGTCAGCCTTGTTTTTAGAGAGAGTGTGAGAGTGAGAGAGGAGGAGAATAGCCGCTCTTCGTAAACTGGCAAAGATTGTGGGAGTATTTTTTCCTTTTATTCTTTAAAATAGAAAATAAAACACAATTTCGTTAAGAGTTCGCGGTTGAATTGGTGCCAAATTTCCACTTTCCTTTTGTCTTTGATCATTTGTCTGACAATTATTTCAAATATATTATGATTTTAAACAATAATAAATCACATTTCAGACTAGCATGGCTAAGAATTTGGTTTCTTGTTAATACATGTTATTTCTAAAACATCGATGGGAAGAAAATATATATAATAGCTAAGGACCATCATATATTATCACTTGCTCTTCATAGACAAATGTATTTTCTCCTCAAACACAAATATGTAAATAAAATAATTTCGAATTTGATCAAACATAGATTTGCATCTACATAATAACAATCAGAACCAAATTATAATATAGTGGTTCTTTTTTAAAAAAACTATCAAATAAATAATCAATTAAGATCTCTTTTATAATTTCAACACCACTTTTCAAAGTTGGCAATTAAAGATAAAAATACATATATTCCTTGCAATTGGGACTCAAATCATTTAATTGCGGTTTTTTTCGGTGAAATTCTCATCCGTTATTCAACCAAAATTGACGAACCATACATCAAAATGTTCATCTTTTCAAGAACATCAAAGTCCATGTAATAAAATTGCACGAATCACATTATATCAAGAAAAAAATTTGAAAACATGGTTGCATGTCGAACTTAATTTGAATGTTGAAAATCGCATTTGTTAGTTGTTTTCGGCTTTCGATTTGACCACCAAACTAACTACTCCCTATTGTGAGGTCAATTTTTCTACTCGATGAATTGGCGAAAATAAAAGGTCAAATTAGACATGTCCGGGCTTCCGAACACGGGCCGCCCTAAAGTCAACGTTCGGGCCCGGACCGACGGATCAACAGGGCTGAACCGGGCAGTGAGCTGGGGCTAGGGCGGGCTCGGTTCATCGAAACAGGCCGGAATCGTGGTTAACCGCCGGTCCGAACGGCGGGCTTGGGATGGAACCGTCGGTCCGATTATAGCCGTTGGAACCGCGGCCTGGGGCCGAACCGGCGGGCATGGAACTGAGGCGAACCGTGAGGCTCGTGAGCCGTTGGAACCGGCGGTCCGGCCCTAAACCGGTGGTCCCAACGGCTAGAAAGCTATTTTCGATTTTCACCCCAAAATCACTCCTATAAATATATCCATCATCCTAACTCTATCCTCACTTCAATCTCTCATTTCTCAACCTTAATTCACTCATTTACATCTAATTTTCAAGCTTTCAAGCTCTCATTCTCACTCTCAAACTCAATCTCTCAAGTTCTCAAGCTCTCTCGATCTCTCATTCTTATTCTAAACTCTCAAACTTTCTCACTTCATCAATCATCATGTCTTTCTTTAAACGATTAAACAAGGGAAAGGAAAGGCCGCGATGAAGCGACTCAGTGAGGAGGAGACATTCCAACTCAACGTTCACGAAGGGCCTTAGCGGCGGAGGAAATCTCGAAGCAAGTTGCGAAGGTTCAAGTCAAGAAGATGCTCGATTTTATGAAATGGTGCATCGAATGGAAAGAAGTCCCAATTTCGGTGACGTATGCTCGAACGACCAAGACGACGATGAAGAAGGCGACGAAGAATATGACGACTTTGACCAAGATATCCGCCACAACCACCAAAATCAAAGGAACTTAAGTCCAGCGTTTTGTGAAGCACTTTAGAGTGCGTAAATTTTTACGTTTCTTACAAATTAGTTTCACAATTTTAATTTCATGTTCATAGTTCTTACAATATCTTGTTATATTTTCTTTAGAAAAGTGGAAGTACTAGTGAAGCACCTCTTCCCGATGGTCGAAAGAGATCGTTGCTTATTGCAACTATTGCACGAAACCTACAAATGGATCGAGAAAGGAGGTTACGGACGCTCGATAGGCACATGGAGGTTCTCATCCTCATGAGTATGGAATATCAACGAACCAAGCTCAAATTAAAACCCTTCTCAATATTCTACAACGGCACGTCCACTTTATTTAAATTTGATAAGGAAAATATGAAGATGCGATGGCTAGATATTGTGCTATGGAAAACTCCTTTAATTATCTTTGATAGAGTTACGTATGAAGAATGTTATAAAGAGGACTTGGTCCTAATGCATGCAAAGTTAGTAGAAGTATTATGCTTAAGAAGATTAGGAGACAATCATGGAAAAAAACATGATTTAAAGAAATATTTGGTTCGTTTAGGTCATAAAGTTTCTATTTGTGCCGATGTTTGAGCGGATGCTTATAATAAGAATTCTTATATGGGTATTACTTGTCATTGGATTGATTCAAATGGGTTATGCAAAAACGTTTAATTGCTTTTAGAGAGTTTGAAGAGCCTCATAATGCTTTAGGTATTGCTAATATTATAATTGATGTGTTAAATGAGTATTCTTTGATTAATAAAATTTTTCCGTTGGTTTTGATAATGCTTGACAAACACCGCTAGTATTCCTCAACTTATTGAAGCATCGCGACCTTCTTTTGAAGGAAAATACTTTCATTCTAGATGCATTTGTCATATTTTAAATTTATGTGTTCAAGATGCACTTAGTATTTTCAAGATTCCGTTAGTCTATTAGAGATGCTATCAAATGTTTGCATGCTTCAAAAACTTGTGGGAAGAAATGGCAAAAATATTGTCGTATAAAAATATTGCTTATACATGTTTCAAATTGGATGTTTCTCATCGTTGAATTCTACTTATGAAATGCTTAATAGTACTATTTCATATAAGGGTCATTTATGTGATTTTTTTAGAAAAGAGTTTACATCTATTCAATTACATCTTAATGAGTCTCATTGGGATGCTTGCATGGATTTATATCGATTGTTAAAGGTATTTCATGGTGCAACGAAACAATTATCGGGAGTTTATTATTGCACTTCCGTTATGGTTTTAGAACATTGCATGCATATTGCCATGTCTTTTCGTAGTTGTTTTAGTAAACCATCTTTATGTGGTGTAATTTATTTTATGGTTCAAAAGTGGCTAAAATATTTTAGGGAGATACCTACAATTTTTTTGCTTGCTAAGTGTTTAGATCCTAAATGGAAATATGATGGTACTTGTCAAATGCTTAATGTTTATTATGATGCTTTTAGGCAAATGGATTTTCAAGGTGCTAGTATAGAAGGAGAATTAGTTTATTTTGATCTCCCGGATGTAGATCAAATCAAATATAATCTTGAAAAGAATTTAAGAAGTCTTTTTCAAGAATATAGGTCGAAATATGGTAGTGATGATGATATTCAAACTCCACCTCCTTCTTCTATGATGTCTACGATTAATTTTCCTTTTGATATGAATGAGTTTGATCCTTTGGTGCAACAAATGACTTGATGTACCAAAATAGAACATTGAAGGCCGAGAGGACAAGGTAATAGTGAATTAGATATATATTTGCAAACTCCTTTTGTCTTTGGTGTTGAAGATAATGGTCCTTCGATCGATGTCTTGAAGTGGTGGTCGAAGAAGAGTACCCAATCCTCTCAATCATGGCAAATGAGTTATTTGCCGTCCGGCATCCACAGTATCCGTTGAACAAGCATTTAGCATTGGAGGACTAATGCTTGATCAAAGAAGAAGCAACATGAAGCCGTGAACATTGAAGCTACAATGTTGCTCGATGATTGGTGTAGGGCCGACCTTGAGCTCAAGAACCACAATGGGAAGATGGTAGCGAGCGAAGACGAGGCCTTCACCGAAACGGATCGATCGGAATCGGTGCGGAGACGGAGTAGAGCATTTAGAAATAAAAAGAACTACATGGACTTTGATTCTACATGATTATGAGGATATGTAGGCAACTCAATTTTAGAAATTAAATGGAGCTCAAGTCCTTTATTATTATTATTTTTCATCCCTATGTAAAAGTCATAAACGGATTTATGTAATTTTACTCATCATTTATTAAAAATGCAAAGTGTTGACACATATTTTATATTTAAACGTATTTTAACAAATGCAAAATCTGCAAAGTATTTACAAGTTCAAACATAAAAAATCACTTACAAATTTAAAAATATTTACAAGTTTAGTAGTTTACAAATTTTACAAATTTAAAAATATTTACAAGTTTATTAAGCTTTAGACTTAAAAGTTAAAAGTTAAAACTTAAAAGTTTGTTAAAATCTTGGACTTTGATACTTGTTGCATATTTGATTGAATTTTCAGAACAATTTAGATAGAATTGGAGATTTTACCCTTCATAAGAGTTGAAGTATATCGCGATACGAGTTCGTGAGCACAAACGGATCGAAAATCGGAGCTCGGACGAGAGAGAATGGATCGATACAAAATCGCTGCGTGAGCAGGTCGAATCGGTGGGCTCGGCCTAAATCTGGCGGTTCGAGCCCGAACAGGACCGCCAGAGCTCAGGCCGGCCCTAAACCGCCATCTAGTATGTGAGGCGGGCTAGAGCCTTCACTTTGAACATGAACCGCCGGGCCCGGCCGACCCTAAACCGCGGTTCGGCGGTCAACACCTCTAGGTCAATGACCTAAAATCCACATTCCCAAATGACAAACTCACCGTTGAGTTCCAATTGTAAAAAAAGAAAAGTATAAATTTCGTATCAAATTGCAAACTTTCAAAAATAGTATTGAATTGCAAAATAGGACATGGTTTGTGATTTATTTAGCATTTTTTTCTTTAACAAATAATTAGTAATTCTTTATAACTTATAAGTAGGACGATTAATCCTTATTTTATCCACTTCCCAGCCCACACTTTAGTGATGATCTCTTGAAATTCGTATTGGTCTATGGAGGGATACACCAGTTAAAGAAAATTAAAACTTTTTTTAACAAGATTAGACCTTCTAATGATTAGTAGATATCGTGTAACTGGAGTCAGTTCACTATTGGTACCACTACTGTTGATTAGTTCAAGTACGGAGAGTCTTGTATTGAGTTATATCAGTTAGCAATCCTACTGACTGTTGAGACAACTGATCAGTTGGATTGATAACTAATGTGCTTGCAAAATATGATGGTTGAGTTTTGCCTTTGCTGAAAACTTATGCTGATATAAAATACTTCATTAAATATTTGCTTAGTCAATTTAAGTTTTCTCGTTAGTGTTAACTAATACTAATATTTCAAAATAGAATGTTATGCTATGTGTGCTTATGATGTTCAACTTAATGAAATGAAAATCAAAGCGTTACTGAAAGTAAATAACTAAAAGTAAATAACACTTAGTTTTTAACGTGGTTCAAGATTAGCTTTACGTCCACAGCATCGATAACATAATCAATACACTACTTGGGATCAAGTCTTGTTTATGAGTATAAAAGTAAACTTAGATCTTGAAGTTGACCTTATCGATGAAGTGTTGGATATTTTAGTGTAATTGGATTGACTTGTTTGATCGGTGTCGCCATAATAATACTTTATATAAGTTGGGTGGTGCGGTGCACGCTTATATGAATTTATTATGTCGGTGGGGTTCGGGGCAACGCCTGAAAGGTGGTCATGGCAGCCTCTATGGAATCAGGCGGCCCTGCCCACAACAAATTTTTATTTCGGTTGAATTACTTTACGAAATTTCATCGAAATTTAATTTACGAAATTCGAGGACTATTTTGCAATTATAAAAATTGCAAACCGCTATTCAAAAGATTTATCGTCGGTTTTGAGATAGGGAGTTTTCACGATCAAAATTGAAACTCAAAGAACATACAAAACGTTCAAACTCTGAATTGTATCCGATCGAATAATTCGATAGTACCTTCGAATTGATTTGATCTGAAAGTGTTTACACGACTTTCAGAGTATCCAGATTTGTTCGATTTTCTATTTCGTATATTTTCTACAAAGATCAAATCAATTCTGAAAATGGCGAACAAGGAATCTGTGAAGGATATGACAAGGAATTTCGAGAAGTTGGACAAGTTTCTTTGGTGATTTGATCACGGCGGAAGAAGATGCACTTTATGTTGACGAATCTTACGGTTGTGTGCGTTCGAGTACTCCATGCCCGAGGTTGTGGAAGACGAAACCACAAGAGCAAACGAGGAGGCGCTGCCTGGGAGAACGATGACTACATATGTCGTGGCCACATCTTGAGCGGTATGTCCTTCCTCTCTTGATGTGTATCAAAATGTAGAGTCTGCAAAGGAATTATGGGATTCACTCGAAGCGAATACATGGCGAAGATGCCTCAAGCAAGAGTTTCTTGTTGGTAATTTTATAAATTATAAAATGGTAGATTCGAGGGCTGTCATGGAGCGGTATAAAGAATTGCTTAGGATATTGGGACAATTAGCCCAATATGATATGAAAATGGATGAATGCATTGCTTTCTAGTATCATTGATAAGTTGCCACCTCCGGAAGGATTATAAAATAATCAAACATAAGAAGGAGGAAATGACTTTGGTCGAACTTGAAGTCATTTGCAAATTGAACAATCCATACGTGATATGGAAAAAGTTTACATTGGTGATGCTAAGACAATGGCTGGTCCATCATTAATATGATGGAAGAGGTGAATCTTGAAGGTGGTTTCATAGTCGGTAAAGGAAGCGAAAGTTTCGAGGAACAAGAACTACTGGTGAGCTCCTTTAAAGTCAAGTTGTTGGTCATTGGAAGTGTGGTAAACGGACACTTTAAGAAGGATTGTAGAGTGCGGAAAGAGTGGAGGAAAAGGAAAACGAAGCGGTTCAAGTGGATCCAAGGATCACGGAATGAAATCAGTTTGTTTTGGTACCTATGATCAATCTGTTGAGAATTATGTGTCCATAATCTCTGAAGCATTTTATATGCAGGATGATGATGTCTCTTGGTGGGTTGATTCTGGTGCAACATGTCATGTATGTAAAGATCTTCAATGGTTTAAGGACTTCAAGCCAATTGAAGGTGGATCTTTATTGAAGATGGGAAATGTTGCTACCGAACCAATCAAAGGACTAGGATCTGTTAGTCTAGTATTTACTTCTGGAAACTCTTTGTTGTTAAGTAATGTTTTGTATGTACCTGGTATTCGTAAGAACTTAGTGTCTGGTATTGTATTAAATACTTGTGGTTATAAGCAAGTGTTTGAAAGTGACAAGTATATCTTGTCGAGACATGGTTCCTTTGTAGGATTTGGTTATCTTAATGGTATGTTTAAGTTAAATTTGGATGTTTCTTTTGTTAAGAATTCTGTTTGCATGGCTTCTACTAGTTCTAGTAATTCTTTTGGCATAGCAGTATTATGGCATGCTAGACTTGGACATGTGAATTATAAAAGATTGAAAGATATGTCGAAAATGTGTTTAATTCCAGCTTTTGAGTTAAATGCGAGATAAGTGTAATACTTGCATGCAAACTAAGATTTGTAGACGACCTTTCTCTAAGCATGTGGATAGAGATACTTCTTTTAGAACTTGTTCATAGTGATTTGTGTGATTTTCATTCTACACGTCACTTGGTAATAAGAAGTATGTTGTTACTTTCATTGATGATGCTACTAGATATTGCTATGTCTATTTGTGTCATTCGAAAGACGAAGCTCTTGATAAATTTAAAATCTATAAAGAGGAAGTAGAGCTTAAATCGTGGTGTGAAGATTAAAACTCTTCAGACCGATAGGGAGGTGAATACTATGATCCGATATATTTTCAATCTCGGTATAGTACATCGACAACGACTCCATATACACCACAAGAATGGTGTGGTGAAAGAAAGAATAGAACATTGAAAGAAATGGTTAATTCAATGTTGTGCTATTACGGTCTAAGTGAAGGTTTTGGGGTGAAGCTATGTTGTGACTTGTTATTCTTGAATCGAGTTCCTAATAAAAGGAACAAGATTACACCTTATGAACTTTGGTTTAAGAAACCACCAAAATTGAGTTATCTCGAGTTTGGGGTTGTAGAGCTATGGTGAGACTAATCGACCCTAAAATGAAAACCATAAGCCAAAGAGGTATAGATTGTGTTTTCATTGGCTATCCTGAAAATTCAGTTTGTTATAGGTTCTATGTTATAGAACCTAATGACTATGTAACTGTGCACTCTATTATTGAGTCAAGGGATACTGATTTTGGGAATGAGAATAGATTTAATTCTCTACCTAAACCTGGAGATATGATTGCAAGCTCTAGTAATTCTGGTAAAAAGAAAAGAGTGGATGATACTCCTTCTAAGCCTAGAAAGAGTATTAGAGCACGGAAAGCTAAAACATTTGGTGATGATTTCCAAATGTATTTAGTGGAAGGATCGAGGATTGAGATTGATTTTCGATGTCAATATTGTTACAATATTGAGAATGGTCCAAGACATACGTTGAAGCTATGTCTTCTAGGGATATGCATTCGGAAAGAGGCGGTCAAGATGAGATGGATTCTAAGACAAAGTAAAACTTGAGATTGGTGATTTACCACACAGGTGTATACCATTGGGTTGTAAATGGATCTTCATAAGAAAGATGAAGATAGATGGAAGCATAGGCAGTATAAAGCTAGATTGGTTATCGAGGCTTTAGACAAAGGAAGGTATTGATTTCTTTGATACCTATGCTCCGTGGCTCGATTTCCACCATTAGATTATTGTTAGCACTTGCAGCTATACATAATCTAATAATTCACCAAATGGATGTTAAGGCGGCATTCTTGAATGGTGAATTGGATGAAGAGATTTACATGAAACAACCGAAGGTTTTGTCATTCTGGTAGTGAACATAAAGTTTACAAGTTGGAGAAATCTCTTTACTGGACTAAAGAAAGCCCTAAGCAATGGCATCGAAATTTGATGAGGTTGTGTTGTCTAATGGTTTTGTATTTAACCAAGCGGACAAGTGTGTATATAGCAAGTTTGATGCTTACGTAAAGGAGTAATCATTTGCTTATATGTGGATGACATGTTGATCTTTGTGCTGACCAAGATCAAGTTGATAAAACAAAGGAATTCTTGTCATCTAAGTTTGAAATGAAAGATATGGGGAGGTTGATGTGATACTTGGAATTAAGATCATACGTGGAGAACATGGTATTTCTATTTCTCAATCCCATTATATTGAGAAGGTGTTGGAAAAGTTTAATTTCAAAGATTATTCTCCAACAGGAACTCCTTTTGATCCTAGTGTGAAACTCGTGCCTAATAAAGGAGTTCTTGTGAATCGACTTGAATATTCAAAGGCTATTGGTTCCCTCATGTATGCTATGATTAGCACCGGACACGATATAGCCTTTCTTTGTAGGAAACGAGTAGATACACTCATAATCCAAGTTTAATTCATTGGCAAGCAATTAATTGAGTATTTAAATACTTGAAAGGAACTATGGATTATGGTTTGACTTATTCGGATTTCCTTCATTATTGAAGGTTATTCGATGCAAGTTGGATTACCAATTTAGAAGATCATTCTTCTACAAGTGGTTGGACATTCCTTCTTGGAGGTGGTGCTATATGTTGGGCATCAAAGAAACAAACATGTATCACCCATTCAACAATGGAATATGAGTTTATGGCTTTAGCGGAAATGGTAAAGAGGTGAATGGCTAAGAAATTTGATTTATGAAATTCCATTGTGGTCGAAACCGTTATCACCAATATCTATCGGATGTGATAGTTCCGCTACCTTGGCTAAGGCATATAGTCAAGTGTCAATGGGAAGTCTGAACACTTAGGTGTTAGACATATCATGATCGGAACTTATTACAAATGGTGTGATATCTGTGGAGTTTGTGAGAACTCAACACAATTTAGCCGATCATTTAACCAAAGGGTTAAGTAGAGATCTTGTCAAAAGTCGGCTATAGGGATGGGTTTAAAGTCCACTAAAAATCTCGATATTAAGATACCCAATTCCCGTCTAGTATGATGCTAGGTGCTGAATTCAATGTGGAAAGCTTAATATCTAGAGATTGGAACACATTAAAGAATTATCCCAGGTATGTGTTTGGACACGCAAGTTAAGGAGGTTGAATGTTTACATTCTTAATAGTTTCTTTGACAAATTGCATATGCAGTGCAAGAATAAAGAGCTACCTATGTGAGCATGAAGTTTAGTTGCTTCAAGAAGCGGGACTTGGCTTTGACATGCTTATGAAGGATAAGGACACAAACTAGTAAAATATAGTGTCAAGATAGAACAAATATGTATGTAAACATATGTGTACATTATCTTCGTATTCAATATGAATTCACATGGTTCAATCCTAGAGATACCTGTTATTCGAATATATGGAATGTGTAGTGTACTAAGGTGAAATTGAATCGTCATGATATTTCATTTATGCATATGTTTGATACTTTGAGATGTATTGTTTTAGTTAATCAAGGATTACACTAAAATAGGGAGGATTGTTGGATATTTTAGTGTAATTGGATTGACTTGTTTGATCGATGTCGTCGTAATAATATTTTATATAAGTTGGGGTGCGTGAGTGCACGCTTATATAATTTATTATGTCGGTGGGGGTTCGAACGCAACGCCTGCAATCAGGTGGCATTGCCCCTTTATGGGTCCAAGGCGCCACCGCCTGCAACAAATTTTTATTTCGGTTAATTACTTTACGAAATTTCATGGAAATTTAATTTACGAAATTCGAGGACTATTTTGCAATTATAAAAATTGCAAAGCGCTTATTCAAAACGGATTTATCGTAAGTTTTGAGATAGGGAGTTTTCACGATCAAAATTGAAACTCAAAGAACATACAAACGTTCAAACTCGAATTGTATCCGATCGAATAATTCGATAGTACCTTCGATTGATTTGATCCGAAAGTGTTACACGACTTCGAGTATCCGATTTGTTCGATTTTCTATTTCGTATATTTTCTCTGATGGCCGTCATACTTGGTGTATCTTCCTACGCTTGTCGATCTTATAAAATCTCCGACCGCTACATATGCGATCGACCTAATCTCTTACTTACAGGTGCAAGATATCACCAAGCTTTCAACAACGGCACTTCATTGCTTACTTGTCCAACTTCTACTTAACCTTTGGGGTTTTGAGTGAGGGTTGTCCAACGATATGCCACTATTGCCTTATTTTCCTATTAATTTGTGGTGTTTATTTGATCGTATTTGGCATGTATCTGTAGCATTGGTGCCAAAAAGTCAAGAAGGAATGCACACAATTTCAAGAATACTACAAAGTTGAGAACATTGATGGGTATTTTTTGTTTTCCTTATCCCATGTATACATGCCAACTTTAGATATAGTATGTATGTCCATGTTTTATAATATTACACCATTTTGGTAGGGTTTTATTTATTTATTTAATGTTTTGTGTATAATTATAATTTTCATAAGCTATTGTAGGTGCGCGAGAACATTCAAAGAGGTAAAACAAGAGCATGCAATCCTCAAGAAGAAGCTTGAGAACTATTTTCAGGTCTTCCTCGTTGTGTGTCTGCGTATATATGTGTACAAATTAAACGTTGTTTTTTCTTGTCGTAATTTCAGCTTGTTAGAGAAGCTTGTTAACTCGCCTAAGAGAACGTGTGAGGAACGAAGATAATGATGCCAAATAAGTGTTTAAATGTTAGTTACTACTTGTAGAATGGAATTTTTTTTTGACTAAATAAGTGAGTGTTACGTTTTGTAGAATGAAATAAATTTTGACTCGATGAATACGAATGATCAGTTTCTGTACATTCCTTGTGTTAATTTAGATGTTCTGTCTCTAAATTCTGCTGCTCTTCACATAACTGGAATTAGGATTAATTGATAGTCCAATTTTCACCAAATTTATAAGGGGCGGTCTCGCACGTACAGTGAGACTCACCCCTAATTAATTCTAATTAAAATTAACTAGTTTAATAAACTTTAATTGTAAATTAATAAATAATAATTTTGAATTAATATATCTTAATTTTGAATTAATAAACTCTAATTATGGATTAATAAACTCTAATTTTGAATAATAAACCCTAATTTTGAATTAATAAAACCCTACTTGAAATTAATAAACCCTAATTTTGAATTGATAAACCCGAATTTTGAATAATAAACCCTACTTATGAATTAATAAACCATAACTTTGAATTAATAAACCCGCGAATTAATAAACCCTAATTATGAATTAATAAACCTCAATTATGAATTAATAAACCTCAATTATGAATTAATAAACCATAATTATGAATTAATAAATTCTAATTTTGAATTAAAAATTATAATTTAAAATTTAAAAATTTAATTATAAATTAACAAAATCTAATTATACTTACTCATCATAATTAATATATAATTATTTTAACAAAAATAAGGATGAAATTTCGCGGTGAAGAAAGCCATCCAAGTTTTGTCAATTTATAATTACAACATGACTTTTAAAAGTCGCAATCACATTACAATCTTTCAATTCTTTACAATCACAACATCCGCAAAAATTTCAACAAATAAATTCTACAAAACATTAATGTTTCCCGAGTTGGTAATATTTACTATTATGTGACATCGTTTGACTTGACATGTTGGTGAGATGTGGAGTGTATAAATGAAGTTTGCATTTGATTAAAAATCGATACTGCTATAATTGCAAAAAATAAAATGGAAAGGTTGTGTTACGATTGCAATGTTTTGAATATCATGATATAATTGCAAATTTAGTAAATAATTATGTACAATTCGGCCAAGTAACACTTGAAAGTACAATCTCAATTGCCTTGAGAAATGGGGATCTTTAAACGATTTAGAATGAATATCTTAACATGGATTCTTGGACTCGCGAAACTTTATTATTCAATTAAGATCAGATGTACGTGTTAATAAACGACGAGGAATAGTTATGAATTGAGGATTCATAAATTGCACGAGACGACATGGAGAAACATTGACAGGAGAAAGAATTGCGACGGCGAAGTGTCATCTCTCTACATGGCGAGACGAATCTAATGAATACAATATAGTTGTTAACTGAGTCGTATCGACTACGAAACATAAAATGGGGGCAAATCGAAGGAAGAGCAAAAGGAAGGTTGGGTGCTTGTGGGGCCTAAAACTCTAAAACTAAAAGTTATAAAGTTCGTTGATCCTTAGAGACGTTTCTCGAATGATGCAAATGACGTACTAAATTATATTTATTACGTTGACAAGGTCCGGCGTGGATGTAAACGAAAGCGAAGAAGGACCGCTAGCAAGTATTTCAAGAAGAACAATTCTTGAGGTGATCATTTTTATATAAACAAAATGTGGTTTTCATGAAAATTGTTTACTGTTTTCTTTAACTAAAAATGTTTAAATACGATATTGTTTGTCAAAATATTTATTGTTTGTATATATCTGTTCGGGTTGATCGGGCCAACATGTGATATTACGAATTCAGGTCCTACTTGTGAAATGTTAGTTTGAACTTTGTACACTTAGCCTCTGAAACGTTCGAGTTCAGTCGTGCATCCGGGTGAATGAAGGCCTCATTTGAAATGCGTTTCATAGTCGACTTGAATTATACGTGATAAATGATAATAAAATGATCGATCGATCAACATTGTGAAAATGATAAAATATTTAGTAAGCACAATGCCTTTCAAACAAAACTTTCGTGTTTTATTGTGGTGGTGACAATACAATTTCGTGAATAAAATATAAAATATTTGGTATTTGCCCATCGAGTACTTTGTACTCATCCCCGCATATTAGTTTTGATGTGCGAGTTGAAATGATGATGGAACGAAATAGAGTTGAGTGAGATTTCTTTTATTGATGGAAATGAAACATCTTTTAGTTCACATTGAGAATGTATTTTCATATGTATATCTCACACGCTTACTCCACTACAAACTCATGAAAATATTCTAAATTCTAAATATGTTAAGATCTTGAATATCTTAGTAGTAATTTCAGTAGTCAATTACTATTTGATCGACTCTTTGAATCAACTGCTGGAAATCTTATTTTACTCATGCTCCCGATGATCTATCTTGGATGTTTAATTCATCATACATTAATTATATTCATAGCATGCACCAATATAACTAATTACAACACATAGGTATTTACTCTTGTTTACTTGCAATTTTGGGATATCGGAT